>JAUELF010287897.1:0-10164 GCA_031471495.1 Clinocardium nuttallii | reverse complement strand
AGATAAGACTGGGTGTACATATACATAATGGTTTACTAGTACTGTATACATTTAGTTGGTTCTTGGTTAAAGTTGTTCCTAATTCGTCTTTAGTGAGATAACGTGACTTAGTAGAAGGCGGGGGACCTGAATAGCTAGCATGCTGTTCTGGCCCATCGCTGGTCGCAAAGTTCCTAAGGTCACTTGTTGTGTGACTCGGCCATATTGAAGAAACGGCCACATTAAACTGTCACAGATCAGTTGAGTCAGTAAAGCGATTAGTCATTGAACTTCTCACCGGATAATCTATAAGCTCACCTGGAATTCACATAATATTCGTGGAGCCCGCGTAATCTATCCGATAACTGGTACCGTTCGAACACTGTGGCAGTAACTGTATTTTAAAAAAGCACTGACTTTGGACGAGAAATCTATATTTATAAAGGCACTGGTTGATTGATAACCATTCTTGTAGAACATAGCAGAAATTCCTGATTAGGAAACAAGTTTGCTTTCACTATAATGGGCTTTAGTGCATCTTTTCGGGGTGTTTTCTTATTTTTATGTTTGCTTTTGTTTTTTCTTTTAACTTTTCATTGTTGCATCAATATTAAATTGTCAAGTGTCACATTAAAATAACTTCGACCTTTAATTAAACTGACTATGGAGAAAATACCGACTGGCCCCTGTGTCTAGTTCAAGTCGATGACAATTATGGGAGTTTTGACATTTATTGTTGCGATAACATTTCGTTAATAACAAATTGAAATATGGGTTTTAACCCTTTACCACATCCAAACGCTTTCTAATTCCTCTGTATAGCAGACGACTTATGAAAACATTGTTGCAAAAGGAGAAATTGCTCATGATGAGTAATTTCTCCTTTTGCAACATTTTTTAAATTTATAGAGATTTTCTATATTCTTTACTTACTGTTTTCAAAGTCGTTTAATGCAGATTCGTTGTATGTGGTAATAAACCAATGAGTCATCAACTGGAGGAAGGTACATTTCAATCATAGGTTCAGGGAAGTTGGTGAACGTTTCATTTCAATAGGTTTTCCGTTATGAATCGAAAATATTATTGATATAAATGCTATACGTGTAACCAGTGCTGCGAACATCGTATGCCTTATTCAACCATTATCCGAGCCCAGGTATCCGTAGAGAGCGACGCGTGCCGTCAATCCAGGGGCTCCGCCAACAATCTTTCTGACGTATGACAAACGTCACTGAGGCAAAAGCCTCATTCGTAATTAATCCAACAATGGACAAACATTATATGTGGAAAAGCAGCCAGTTGTTTGGAGTAATGGTGTGATAAAGACAGAAAATAGACGGGTATGTGAACTGATATGACTGAAAAAGTGTTGGAAACGGCGTTAAACCACAATCAATCAATCAATCAATCAATCAAGCAGTCACTTATTCAACCTTTAACCTTATACACTACTTAATTCCAAATGTCGCTCACATAATATATTATATTATAAGTGTAGTGTCGTTATATTTATGAAGTATATATCATATGAAACACACACAAAATACTGCAAGTTAACGTGTTCTGTTCTATAATAAACCTGGGAATCTATAATAAATCAGTTAATTGCAAGCAATTACGAACGAGCACCGCCATGCGAAAAGAGGTCTTTGTGCATCGCCGTTACGTCATCTAGAGAATATACTTCAATCCACGATATGAAACTAGATTTGTTTTTGTATTTGTAACAACGATACACTTTTTTGAATAATGAGTTGAAAATAAAGTATCTATATTATCTATCTAATGGAAGAAAACTGAGATCGTGTTTTTAACATGGTCTCAATCGCCAGACGCGATTCAAGTAGATGGTATACAGACGAAATTATTCTTTTTGATAAAAAAAAACCACTCCACTTATTGCAAAGATCGACTACGGATAATATGTAATTAATTTTATCTGCTCGTGCTTAACTATTATATTTAATATGTCTAATTAATCAGGAGACATTGAATCGTGTTGACGAAATCAGTCTGTGTTTTAGGTTCGGATTACTGTGACAACACAGCTTTGAGGTTTCATTAGATTCAAAGCAAATTACGTATCCGTGTTGAATTAATCATTTTACCACAACATATATGTAGTAAACGACTTTGGTAGCATAACGTCAAAAATAGGAAAATGTATGTTAATAAAATAATCATAGTTGAAAACATGAAAAACATTTTGGCAGAAGAAGAAACTTCTCATGGTGAGCAATTCATCCCTTTGATACAATGTTATTACAGGTCATCGGCTGGACATGCTCTGCAATGAATAATAATAAATTGAGGTTTTTTACCTTCGCCATGCAGAATTAACTATTTGGCGAGCAATGAATCTGCATGTGGAAAAGGGTTAAATAACGATCAAACGCGCATAGTAAAACGTCTTTTCAAGTCCTTATTTGTTAGGAAGTTTCTTAACTTCTTATTTGTTAGGAAATACAAAAGTAAATAATGCATTTTGGAGGTGCATTCATAAGTAGGCCTACTCACCACTGGCAAAATTCAATGCATTTTGATTTATTGACAATGACAAGTATTAGTTCCTCCAAACATTAATATAATAATATATGTTGAAAGTATTATAGCCATTTAGAACTCCAATAAAAGCGTGTTGTACAGCTAATACAAACATAGCACATAAAAAGAAAATTGAAATAGGATACCTAGCTTATGTAGTTTGCTTTTTTCCCACAGCAAAATTTAATTAATTGTTAAACCCTTACATTCCTAAGAAAGATTAAAAACATGACCCTTCGCAAACTTTAATATCAAACAATGCAGACCATATAACAAGGAGTAAACTGGAATTTTCCATTCAATTATAATTTATAACCCAATTGTGGAACTCATAAGTACCCTTAGCATAGGTTGCTGGTGTCGACTAAGGATGCAAGCACATGCAGATACTTAACAGCCATCGAACAGGTACGATGGTTAAAGATGGTATTGTGATCAAGATTGACAACGTTAACCCTTTCCAACATAAAGACGCTTTCTTTCTTTAACGACTTTTGAAAACATGAGCAATTGTCAGGGGAAAGGAGTGAAAGGAGACTGGCCTTGCATTTTGGGGTCTTATTGACTGCCTGTAACGGGTTTGTATAAAGGTAAATATGCGTATAGCTATTGGAGATATACTTCTAGTCTTTTCCTTGTCGATGCATTTAGTTCTATATAACATATAGACGGGTAGAGAATACTTTATTGAGGCTATGCAGATACACGTAGACCAGCGTGGATCGCTAAACGACGACGTTCAAATGTATTATATTTTATATATGTATTGTTGTTATTACAATTGCTGCTTATCCTTTACAACTTTACCAAACTTATAAACATATAACCTTTTTTCATCTCAAAATGTGTGTACCCGATGAACATGTCTACACCCCCCCCCCCCCCCCCCCCCCCATTAACCGATGCCAATAAACGTATGTATGTTATCCAACTGGTTTCGTTACAACACTCTTTGCCTGGTGCAATACCATGAAGTATGAATATATAAGAACTCGTGAAAACCTGTATACATTTGCAAATAAACTAAATGCACTTTGTTTTAAAATATATGGTCTGAATCAGTTTTGTCATGATATAGTCCACCCCGTCTCGACAAAAACTCACTTGAAGTCTTTTCACGCAAACTTTAATGAGAAGAATGCTAAGCATAAGGTCAGATTCGACTTCGTCCTTCAGTTCTATCTTAGTTTAAAAAAATAGAAATATATGATCCAATATTTGTATTGATATATGATCATGAATTAAGGTATATTTAATGTTTATTTAACCATTGCCCACATACAATAAATCTGTAGCAGACGACGTATAGCCTATCTAGGCAAGACATTGAACTATCTCAAGAAAAGAAAGTATTATCACTGGATATACTTAAAAAAGTTGTGACGAAAGGAGAGGTTGCTCATATCATTATGACCATTGTTTTCTTTTCCAAAAATGTTCAAAATCCGTCTGCTGCAGTGGCGTCTGAAAACTTATGTATTTGGGAAAGAGTTACCTATTTCCGAAGGCGCTCAATACAATCATTATATGCCCTGATCTCAGTAACTTTTCTATTGACATTGGACATTTTTTCTTCACGTTATGCAACTTGGAGAAAATGACACTTTCATTTTGACAACATCGAAATTCGTTATGTTTCTGGATACTCACTTAATCTATAGTTGTATATGGATAACAGTTAATGTATGAGCATGTGTAGGGGAACATATACACGTTGATTTGCGTTAAACGTGTTTAATCACATCTGCCTGTGTATCCGCACAGTCATGTGTAGGGGAACATATACACGTTGATTTGCGTTAAACGTGTTTAATCACATATGCCTGCGTATCCGCACAGTCTGATGAAGATCTACACTGTTCACATGTTACTTACACAAGCTTGTAAAAAGGTTCTGCTAACGTGTGTAGATTTTGATAAGACGTAGCAAATGTACATAGTATAAGTGTGTAGTTTACAGAAGCCGATCACTTTTATCAGTATAACGGGTTTACCCTTTCCCACATTAAAACAAATATGTAACATATGTCTTTGAAAACTTACCAACAAAACGATAGAAACTCCCTTAAAATTAAAGTATTATTATTGAATAGTGTTGAAAAGATTGTGACAAATGGAGAAACTGCTCAATTTATCCTTTTGCTTGAAACAATGTCTTCTAAATCGTCTGCTGCATAGACGTCACGAAGCGTCTGTATTTGGTAAAGGGTTAATGTATGTTGTCGTCTGCTAATGCATGTTAACAGGATACATATCATATTTCCCTCTAAATATGTCGTCTGTTATCTATATAGTGGCGGACCAGATACAACAGTTTTCCCGAATTAACCATTTACCACATATAATACACCTTCAGCAAATAAGATCTATAATACTTGAAGACGGATAGTGAATACTCCGATGGGACGGTTTCGGTTGTTCTGGCTGCTCTTAGTCTTCACCGTTTGGACAGTAACCCCCCCGATCTGATGACGCGGTTCATTTCGATCACAGCCACAGACAATGGCGAGAAGGCGATTTTAACATTGATAACGAGCACCACAAATATGCACGTTTTGAATACCCGTCAAATTAAAGTTTTCATAAACATGTGATCAATCATTGCTTTATGAAAACTGAATTTGGGAAACTATCTTCGCTAGATAAACTATTTTAAACCTTCAAAATCGCATACCGCTGTATATATTATATATCTCCCCAAATTAACAAAACACTTTGTTCACAATTTCTGTTTAGTGAAGCGTTTATATATCCGACATTAAATTGTGAGATTAGTATGCATGTACTTGTATCATTGGTATAAACTCTTTCACTGCCGAATTTCACAAGTTGAAGCATGAACTTTGGTAAAATGTATGTCTATGTGGCAAAGCATGCGTATTTCAGGAGAGATAGCTCGTAACGATGGCATTAATCCGATAAAACAATACCTTTATGAGGATGAACAAAACATATTTTTTAACTATATATTTCATCAAATTTAATTGCACAATGCAATAACAAATTGTTCAATCATGGTCAATGTCAGATCAATTTCGTTAAATAAATGTCAAACGTAGAATAGATGCTTCTCGAATATATTTAGCAAAATTCATCAATGTTTTCGGTTTGGTGGTGTATAGTCTAGGTTAGAATGCGATTTTATATTTTGACCGATCGCATCCTATGCAAAAAATGCAATATTTAACGGCGATATATTGAGACAAGGTGGTGTAGTAAGGTTTTAAATATTAAGTTTTGATATTAGCGTAAGCCAGACAGATTAAAACAAAATGACATTCGTCTTTAATATTATACAGACACTTTACTCTGAGGATCGTATTATAATATCAGCTTGTAAAGGTATTTTCAAAACAGGGTAAACAACTGGGCGGACAGGGGCAAGGTAAATACAATACTTTAAACAATAATTCCACCAACACTGTTTTCAAAGGCCGTACAGGTGTTCTGTAAGTGCATCAAAAGTGTTCTGTGTCTTGGTAAAAATAAAATCGATGCCTACAATAAAGAACTTTCGAAAACGTTGTGAGAAGAGGAGAAATTGCTCCGCTTTTGCCATAACGTCTTCAACTCTATTCAATATTTATACTTTTTTCTCAGGATTATACATGTATAGCGCATTAAGCGGAAAATCTTATACATGTACAAGCAACCAAACCGAAATGATATGAAAACATCTTACAGTTCTGATGCAGACGTCTTATTAAATTACAGAAGCAAACGAAATTTGAAAAAAACTTAGAAGCAAAGAGTTAGTTCTACTTAGAATCTTTGAGACGTTTCTTTCTAGCGTCTCAGGTGGTTGTAAAGAAGAGGACGAATCTAAAACCAGCCGATCAGCTAAACGATTAACCCTGTTCCTCCTACAGATGCTTTCTGACGCCGCTACAGCAGTCAACTATTGAATACATTGTGACAAAAGAAAATAAATTGATTTTAATGAGCAACGTCTCCTTATGTCACAGTTTTTTGAACTGTATCTCTTCAACCCTCATTAATAGGGCTTTTTCAAACTTTTGCCATGGCATTTTCAAAGTCGTCTGCTGGAGATGTGTTGAATGTGGGTAAGGGTTTATAAGACAAAGGCCCTCCTCCCTTTTGGGAGTCAATTTTCTCTCGTCATTGTCAATAAGTAAGCTGTCAACAGAACATTTTCTCGTGATTGTTATCTCAAATGGACACAAAAACTTCAACAAAAACAAACCGATCAGATAAATCAATTAGGACACTGTCCCTCGAGGCGTGTTGGACAGTGTCTAGGGTGTATAGCATTACTAGTGTTTCTCCTCAAATGTAGATAGTAAAACTTTAATGGGATATTCAATAGGATATATATGCTTTCATAATGAGCAATGTCTCCTTTTGCATTAATGTTTTCAAAAGTTGTTAACTGCTGAGGCTTCCGAAAGCGTCTATAAAGGTATTCGATCGTATCATGGTGTCTGAAATGAGTACATGCAACCTTGAATCTTTAGAAGAAAAAAAACGATTTTATCTTTTAAAAAAAGACCCTTATTTATTGCCTCCCTTACCTGTGAATATTTCTATTTTTTTAGGTTTGGAAAAATCATCGACCCGGAGGAATTTCTTCAATGTTAAAGTTACTTATATTACCTTGAGGGTACATGATAACAACTAGTAAATCAATCGACCACTTTGACGTGAATTCTATCTGATCATAATTCGAGGTATCGAATATCGACCACATAACGATCCAATTCGAACATAAAACGAACGATTAATCCTTCTTCCCCATTCGGTCATAACTGGTAAATGGTCCATGCTAACTACTACTAAGATCAAGATCAGGCGGTGCGTACCGATCTGGCGGATAACATAATTATCTAATCACTCAACAATTTGATGAAAGTAGCTTTTTTTCTTTTCGCGGCGAATTATTTAATTAAAATTGTAAAAGAAAATGATGAAAAGTTTAAAATTCTCAAGGGTTGAATATTAGCCCTTTTCTACATGCAGACGAAACTGAAGCCCGTGCTTCTGAAAATGTTGTGGTAAAAGAAAACAAAATGCTTATGTCACAATGTTTTCAACTCTATCTAATAATTATACTGTATTTTTATAGAGAGTTCCAAAAAATACGAAATCTTTTTTATATAGTCGTCAGCTACCGATTAATGGTAAAAGGACAAACTACCATTATATATTTGTTATCTTAAACATGTATTATATCGTAGAGAATGATATCCGTATAATAGCGGATATAATTGATTATGATCGTGTTACCTTATATGATACTGTTGGACTCGTCCAAATTGGCGGCTTACACCGTTTAAAAGATTACTATGATAATTTAGACTCGCCTGCTTTAGACATATATAACACCGTTTACGTACATCTGGACATTTATAATACGAGTTTGAAAACATTGTTTGAACAGGGGAGAAGTTTGCTCAAAACGGTTCAAAAGTCGTAGAGGCGTCATAGACAATCTCTATCAGGTAAAGATATGAAAGTAAAAGAAATCATCCCGGGTAAGAATACATTTGTCAATAAAAAAGAATATGCCAAACTGTTCATCTCCTCCAAGGGGTCTGTATAAGTCTTCTACTTTACAAGCATATAGCTGGGGAGCTTAGACACTATCTTACGACCATGATTTAATTTGTTTTTTTGTTTGTGAATTTAAATTTGAAGGCTACTTCCGAAACAGATTTGGTTGAACGCCTTCAATGATACCATTTTTAAAAACGTTTTAGGGAAAGGGCTTATTCAGTGATTTCACTTACAGTTAAAAGACGAGGCCGCGTCTAGTCATTGGGTTTTTCAGTGAATTTAACACAAAATCCATTAAGATTCATTATTATCTGTTTAACTTTTTTCATTGAGAAGCAAATTGTCTCGTGTTAATGGATTATATTTCGAAAAAGCAATTAAAAGCACGAAAATTGTCGAATGTTTTATTTCCTTAAAGAACCATCAAGAGCTCGCGTGAGTTCTCGTCTAGGGTCGATAAACTCGCACATGCTCAAAGCACGGGTCGACAAGCACACTGATCAAGGGACCGATCCAACCCTTTTCCTGTTACATTAGGGCCGCCTCTCTTGATATTATGCAATAAAAAATTACTCATCTTGAATATTTGAGGCATGATCATTATGATGCCGAATTTAAGTCATTGTGACAAAGTGAGCATGATAGCAATTTGTGCGAAAAGGTAAAAGTTAACATTTCTTTATAATGTTGCTTCATTTCAACGTGTCCATCTGTTCAAGCTTGTGTAAGTAATATATAAACAGTGTATATATAAATCAGAATGCGCGGCTTCAAAGGCTGATCTGAATCTACACTGTTCTGAAGGAAAAAAAACCCTGTACCATGCAGTCTGAATTAAACACTTGCCATATACTAATTAGTATTTACAACCTGCGAAGTTCCATCGAAGGATTAGTTGTGGAAGGCGACAACAGTCAAGTATGCAGAGAACTAGATGAGGCGGGTGTCTTTTTAAAGTCTTTACCCAGTAATGTCTCTCTAATGACTCAACAAAACCCGATAATGTGGGTACTCATCAAAAGAATCGTCTCGCTGAGACGATTCTTTTGAGTACCCACAACATAGGGTTTGAGTGTCAAATAAGCATTTCAGAACATGAAAACTGCTCCTTATTTAAAGTTCTGATTCTGATTCCGATTGAGAGGCAATCATAAACTATTGAGGCAATCATAAACTATTGAGGCAATCATAAACTACGCTACATATCTCGAGCTCTTGCATATCTTGCACGACTTGGTACGATCAAACGTGTCAATAGAGAACGCCGTTTGAAAGCATAATTTAATTTTCAGCGTTTTGGAGCGATACAGACGTTTTTGCAGCAGACACATTTAAAGATAACATATTTTTTAACTGATAATATTTTGAAGCTGAGGAATCTGTCAACATTCTATGTCCCACTTACGTATATTCATGTAGCAGATGAGATCGGAAAATATTATTGAAAATCTCTACAAATGAAATTATAAATAGTGGCTAATATTATAGATGAAAAACATTGAAACAATGCTCATTGTGAGAAATTTCCGCTGTGTGTGGGAAAGTGTTAACACTACAGTGTATGCCGTATAGACTTGTTATAGGTGATAACAAACCGAATTTCGACAATGACCAACCACGATGTTCGTGCCTTAATGACCTTTTTCTATGCATAGCAGAACGGAATTGCGAAGTGATACGTGAACAGATATCTTTTTATGAAAATTACCTCGTCTTGAATTCCGTCACATTACATAAACGTGAACCGTGTTACGTGAAAAGGGCCCATTAACGGAGTCGCAATAAGGTGTAGACGAATGCCTTTTTCCCTTTTAACTCTTTTATTACTCGCTAAAAGTGTGGCTACTCAAAATAATCGTCTCAGTAAGTACTTACATCATAGGATGTGTTGGTAAAAAGATAACCAAAGAACGTTACGTACGCCAATCAGTTAGAGCTCTGTCCTACTATCAAATAAGGGGATTTCGAAACCGGGTGTCCCGGGTGTCACGGGTTCGATCCCCAGTTGCGTCACTACGGCCATGGTGGAGTGCCCTTGGGCAAGGCACAATTTCTAGCCTAGTACTGGTTTGTTTACCCAGGGATCATGCATAATTAAATTTAATTGCGCGCTAAATGACCTTAGCT
>JAUELF010287886.1:0-10165 GCA_031471495.1 Clinocardium nuttallii | reverse complement strand
CCGTGATGAGCCGTGTCTAGCGAGTTGGGGGATTATTGCACCGCGGACCGTGATGAGCCGTGTCTAGCGAGTTGGGGGATTATTGCACCGCGGACCGTGATGAGCCGTGTCTAGCGAGTTGGGGGATTATTGCACCGCGGACCGTGATGAGCCGTGTCTAGCGAGTTGGGGTATTATTGCACCGCGGACATTGAAGACTAAGGCGACCCTTTGCATTCGTATAGTCTCGCCGTATACATGTAAATTAGTCTTAAATTAAGACAATGGAAGACAGTGGTGCAGCGGCAGAGTATCAGCCTCTCTTTCCAAAGGTCCCCGGTTCGAAACCCGTGATGAGCGGGTTCAGCCTTTGTGAATTTCCACACAAACGGCACGTGTACTGATTAAGCCCCTCCAGGAAGCAAATATTGGTCCGATTAATATTGGTTGAAAGCTTGTATCGACAAATAAATAAGTTAAAACTAAATAAATATTTTTTTATAAACAAAGCCTTTAAATGTTCCCCTATAGTTGTACACCAGCTAACCATTATTTGATATGTTAACGTAGGATCACCAATACCCCCAGTCATCAGATCATATCCCGGGTCTGTACATGTTGTATCATTACATTTTACAGAAATGAACGCTTCTCCAATAGACGACATAATCACATTTGAAAACTTATTTGGAAAGGGAGACATTTTACAAAGAGAACAATGTATCCCTTCCCTACATTTAATTGTTCCAATGCAGTATTAAATAATATTAACACGTTACAAACTAATTCTACATCGTTATTCTCTCAGAATCAGATTCTTAACCATTTCCCACATAAAACAAATCTGCAGCAGACGACTTTGAACACATTGTGTCAAACAATGGAAAATCTCTATAATTGAATGCATAAACAATGGCTAAAAGTGGAAAACATTGTGGTAAAAGAAGAAATTCCTCATCATGAGCAATTTTCTATTTTGCCGTAATGTTTTCAAGAGTTCTCTGCTCAAGAGGCGTCTGTATGAGGAAAATGGTTCATTAACTCAAATCTACAATTACAAACAACATGAGCAAATTTAAGAAAGGTGTTATCAAAGCAAAATGGCTTAAAAGCGAACGGGTTGATATGCTATAGAGATATAATCATATTAATTAACTACCTATAACTCATAACGTTTCATCCAGTATATTTAATTCGACATATTTTTGCAAGTATTTCCAGGTCTAAGAAATATATATAATTTTACTAGGTGCATGTATAACATTCGTGTAAGTGATAAACGATCGACTGTAGACCTGGATTAGACTGCGTATATTTAACCGGATGCAAGCCTACACCGTTCGCATAACCTGCTATGGACCTGTGTATAAAGCATTTTAAAATTCACTCAATTCACGGATCAAAAGTTCATATGTTAATATTTTAAAATTCACTCAATTCACGGATCAAAACTTCATATGTTAATATTTTAAAATTCACTCAATTCACGGATCAAAACTTCATATGTTAATATTTTAAAAATACATATGTGTGCTTTATGAACATTTCAGGGCGAAACAAAAAAGAATCAACACCAAATCGAGCAAAAACGAATATAAATGAACCCCCATTTTCAACATATAATAAATCTGCCGTAGGCAATTTTGAAAATATATAGTCGAAATATGTAAATCTCTCTTAATGACAGTATAATTATGTGAAAGACTTGGGAACAGTATAGCAAAAGGAGAAGTTGATCAGTTCTACTATTTTTTCAAAAGCTTTTACTGCTGGTGTATCAACATGCATCTGCATATTGGAAAGAATCCTTTGTATTTACTTTTTGGACACTTGACGATAACCCTTGAATTACACTTGAAAGGCCCCCTACGTTCCCTTCTCAGAAATCGATTGTGTGTCTCGTTGCGTCAAAGGGGATATATGGATAAGGTCCGCCCGTAAGTACGTCTGTACGTAACAAACTTTTCATTTAAATTACTTGAACAGTTTCGAAGGATATTTAATGAAACATTTGCAATTAAAAACATACAATCCTCATAAATTGCAATGCCTGTCTTTTTAGTTTATAGATAAATGCATATGCCGTTTATAGTCTACAGAACAAGGTGAATACCATTTGTATTTGAATGTTACTAAGGGTGGGGGGATTTGGGTCATGTCTAGCATGCACTGACTGTGTTTTCTCTTCAGTCGACAGAAAAATAAAAATACTTATGCCATGTGACTGTTACTTGGGGGTCAGGATTATCATGCAATGCATATGTTTGCTGCCTACAGATAAATGCTCGTGCAATTGAGCTGTAACTTTGTTGGGTCATATGTCTAGCATGCAATGCCTATGTAGGCAGTCTATATATGTATAAAGAAATATGTCATTTGACTCGTAACGTTTTGATAGACTTGTCTAGCATGCAATGCATATGTAGGCAGTCTATATATGTATAAAGAAATATGTCATCTGACTCGTAACGTTTTGATAGACTTGTCTAGCATGGAATAAGTGTCCTCTGTGGCATACACCAATCATACATCAGACGTCCTTAACCCTTTCCAACCTATAAGGGCTTGCTGACGCATCTGCAGCAGACAACATTTGAAAACATTTTGACAAAAGAAGAAATTTCTCAAAACAAGTACTTTATCCTTTTGCTACAATTGTTTTCAATTTTTTTTCAGTAAATATATACCCTCATTTATAGAGATTTTCTATAGTATTGTCAACATGTTTCCAAAGTAGTCTGCTGCAAATTTGTTGTTTATGGGAAAGCGTTAAACATAGTTAACAAGATGGTTAATCTCTATAAATACAACTTTAATCGTTGGATAGTGTTGAATTCACTGTGACACAAGAATACATTGCTTATTATGGGCACCTTCTTCTTTCGTCACAATAGTTTCAAATACTCTGCTGCAGAGTCGTCATACAGATTGTACATACAAGAAAGGGAAACGGAAGTATATTTGTTTACTGAGGAACTTCCCCATGACACATTATGTCTGTCTTCTAAGTTTCGATTTTCGATATCATTTTTCAGACCAATGCAATGTGTACAGTAAAGCTGACAGGATATAGATTATCCGATGCAGCAGTGTAGTTTTTGACTACAGAAAGCGTGGCTTTCACAGGTTTCCAAACTGATTATCAGTAATCTGATTTACCTGACTGAATTTGCCCCGCATTGGTGGTGCCTCCTCGAATCCTCGGTCGGTTCAACTCAAAGACTTTACAACCTGTAGTTAATGGCTGTCCCTTGTTGGTTATCTTACTATCAATGAGAATAGACAATACCTTAGAAAACAGTTAGAGTATACCTGCCATGTTAGAGGTGTTACAGGTATAACTTTATATCCCCTTTTCAGAGTTAACACGTCTAAACAATAATAAAAAAAAAGGTTGTGGTACACTGTTCATTGCCCCCCTCTGTACCTCATATTCCACAATTGTTTAGCCAAGCCTTGGAAACTCAGTCGGAAGGACTGTCAATTCAGTGGTTGCGAGTTCGGACCCCAGCTCGGTCAACATAATTTTCGATGTTTGACAAAAGTCAATGCGACAGGCGTCAGTCGATTTCATTCGATTTCCACCAATGGGCTAACCGTGTATGCGGAAAAACAGACGGTTGAAACACCGTTATGTAGAGTACTGGTGTGATAAAGCCATGGACAATGGGTAGGTAAACTGACCGCCATGATTGGAACATTGTTGAATAGTTCTTTTAACTTCGGAAGTTTAAAACGTCTTGGTGCATGCTTAGATCAATCACGTTGTGTAAGGGTTTCCTACGATTAGCTTCAACTATATATGAAGAAATTACGCCGAGCAGATAATTATGAGCCGTCCCGCGAGAAAACCAACAGTGTGGACTCTGCGTAAAGCATCGATCCGGATCAGTCTAAGCAAGATGCACAGGTTAGCTCGGACAGTCAATTTTCGCCTCCTGTGGATTTTCTGTTTCAGAAATTATAACTCTATATCTCTATCCCCCATGAGATGGAATGTGATCGAATACCAGCAATTCGAACCCGGAACCTTTTGAACATGAATTCGTCATCACGGACTATTATTTGAGAAGGTCTTAACAAATCAAAACAACGCTTTGCGAGACATTTTCATGGACTATAAACGTAGATAATACATGAACAAACTTTGAAATATGTTTTATGTCGTAAATCAAACAAAAACACCGCGTATGTAAATTCGTCGTTTAAATAACGAAACTTTACTCTAAAGAACCTATATAGTATAACACATTATTTCATATAAGCCCTTTATGTTGGCTATTATTGATCTAAATATGAGATCCGTATCATGTTTCTACTGCTAGTGAATGAAGCTATCAATTTACGGACGATGACATCAGATTCCGATGTTACTGAGGGTAAAACAATACACTAATTGTTACAATAGTACGTTCCACCACACTTAACATGATAAACCTAGCAAAACGCTGTCAGGTAAAACACTTTAATGTATGAATATTTACTAAAACCTGTTGAAAACTTTATTTATCTTGCAATTAAACAAACCTTACACTAGGCCAAAAAAGTTTTTTTTTGTACGGTATTTTTGTGAGACACCACTATTGTCGACAACTCTGATACTGACAGACCAAGGATCGATCCACAATCGGATCTTAGCGAATGTTTTAAACAATGATAGTAGTTGCTTCACTCTTTGGTGCTTAAAGATGCATGTATTAATTGCGACTGAAAAACGGCCGTTTTCAGGTTAAAATCACTGGTAGTACACCGGGCCTCATATTGGACATATACATGACAGCTGACAGTGGTGATTGTAACTGTTAAAATCACTGGTAGTATACACCGGGCCTCATATTGGACATATACACGACAGCTGACAGTGATGACTGTAACTGTTAAAATCACTGGTAGTATACACCGGGCCTCATATTGGACATATACACGACAGCTGACAGTGATGATTGTAACTGTTAAAATCACTGGTAGTACACCGGACCTCATATTGGACATATACACGACAGCTGACAGTGATGATTGTAACTGTTAAATTCACTGGTAGTACACCGGGCCTCATATTGGACATATACATGACAGCTGACAGTGATGATTGTAACTGTTAAAATCACTGGTAGTATACACCGGGCCTCATATTGGACATATACATGACAGCTGACAGTGATGATTGTAACTGTTAAAATCACTGGTAGTACACAGGGCCTCATATTGGACATATACATGACAGCTGACAGTGATGATTGTAACTGTTAAAAGAGGCGTAAAACACCATTCAAGCACATAGTTTGGTTTTCAATACTACTTAATAAGCAAGAAAACTATTTTACTAAATTGCGGATACAAAATAATTCTTGTAATTGATTCGATCCAGTACTGTAGCGGTCATAGTAAACATGCAACCAGATACTGTCGGCTAGACTCGTGAATTCAATTACAAACCTTGGACGCCGTTCGCGAATTTTCCTTAATTGATGGACAGGGATGTATTTGACGGCTGATAAAATAATAATACATCCAAGATGGATGATACCCGAAATAGTTCGAATGAATTGCATTTGAATCGACGTTTACTTGAGCGGCGCTCTGCGAAAACCAACCGTAATGCCTATGCGAACAGTGTATATCCAGATCAGCTAGCATACCCGCGCAGTCTGATCTGCATATGCACTGTCCGCCAATAAGTCCTATTAGGTTTCAAGAAGGCAGAATCAAACTTGGAATTAAATATGGATGGGAAGGCGGGTGTTTTTCCAGACGTGTTACAATCACGTAAACCCTTTCCCCACTTAATCTGCAGCAGACGACTTTGAAAACTCTACCGCAAAATCCCTTTAAATGAAAGTATAATGTTTGAATAGAGTTAAAACAATGTGGCAAATGGAAAAATTGCTCATTTTGAGCAATTTCTCCATTTACCACAATGTTTTCAAAAGTCGTCTGCTGCAAAGGCTTCAGAATATATGTTAAATGGATGCGAAATTATTACATACAAAATGGTTATATAATACAATTCTCAGGCATGCCATTTCACAGTCTCAGTTTCAAAAAGGGTCTGCTGCAGATTACCAAATGTCATATACACCAGGAAATACTTCAAACCAAAACACGTGCTTGACCTTACAATGTGTCGTCAGCGCCACAGGAATATTATAAAGAACACGGCTATTTAATTACAGAGATAACATCGAAGTTATGTACCATTGTACATGTACCACAACGTATCTTACTTTGGCTTCCTCCAAAGTAAGCCATAAAAACTGCGATATATTTTTAGTATATGATACGAGATTCCAATTATGATATGTGATAGACCATTAACTTTTGACGTTATGGGGTACACATTGGATATAAACATTGGTAGGAAATTATTGGATTATGCTAACCGGAAGTAGTGTACAACAATGCTCCTAAGCTTAGACTGGCAGTTAATGTTAGTGAGGTTTAGAGTTGTATTACTAGATTTACTAGTCATTTCTTTCCAGTACTATATTATTATTATTTGGCGCTTCAGCCATAATGCTTTGCCTGTAACCTTGAACACTGCTGAGGAATATTACTACTGAAACATTTAACCCTTTCCCATCTGCAAACGCAATAGCAGCAGACGACTTTTGAAAACATTGTGGCCAAAGGAGAAATTGCTCATGATGAGCAATTTCTCCTTTGGCCACAACGTTTTCAACTTTATATAACAATTAAGCTATCTTTAATGGAGATGTTCAAGGTTGTTGTCACTGTTTTCAAAGTCATCTTCTGCAGATGTGTTGTATATGGATACGGGTTAAAGAACTTAGCAGTGTTAACACGACGGATAGTTTGCAAGGATGTGACCTCCCGTTTTCGTGGTTCTTTCGACAACACACCTGATCTTGTTAAAAACGAAACTACATTTTTGTACAAATATGTCAGAATAAATATTTGTTAACTGTATTCCGGCACATTTGATGATACTAAAAAAGGAGCAACCGGATTGTACTAGTTGATGGATGAGAATTTGTCTGGCTTTCCCTTTCCCACATACAATACATATGCAGCAGACGTCTTTGAAAACGTCTAGGCATACATGTTAACATATACATAAATAAAAATATCATAATTAAAACAGATTTGAAAACATTGTGACAAAAGGCGGAACTGCTCACATTGAAGAATTTCTCCTTTTGCCACAATGTGTTCAAAGGTCGTCTGCTGCAGATGAGTCTGAATGCGGCTGTAAGTGGGTAAGGGTTTATTTCACAGGTGTGATTTTTTACCACATTCTATGTTTATTTCACTTATATACCGCTTTCAGCCTTTGATATTTGACGTTTGTCTTTATGTATAGAAAGTTAACCTATATACTATGCTATCGTATTCCGGAGCCCATGGGTTCGAAATTGGATAAAATAAAATAAAAGTAGTGGTCACAGTGACTTTCTTCTAACAAGGTCGACCGCTTCGGTGGTGTAGTGGTAGAGTGTCCCCCCCCCGGTTACGGGAGGTTACGGGTTCGACCCAAAGACTTTAAAATGGTAGTAATGGCTGTCCTCCTTGACGCTCAGGGTTGCGGGATAAGCATTACGACTGACTGGCTGGTGTCAGGAAAAAAGGACCAATAGTACTGGTAACTTGTCAAGGAAATGCCGTGATGTAATTGAAAAAAAGATGTTGAAAACGGCGTAAAACACCAATAAATCAATCAATGAATTAATCTAACAGGCACCCAGTTATAATGGTAAAGCAGCACTGTAAGTCAGTATTAACTCATCATTCACTTACCGGAATTTCTGATAAATCGCACAGAAAACGCAGTGATAAACGTATAGCTGAAACGGATGAAACAGATTTGTTTTGTTTGACTTGGGGTTTTACGCCGATTTCAACAACTAAGGTCATATCATGGTGGATACATTAGATACCAGTAAACACCGAGTCAATCTATGTGCAAACATCTCTTAATAGTTCTGTGAGATGACGTTAAAAACCCTAGTTCCTCTTAATTATATAAACACGTGTCAAAGTTCTTGAAACATGGTAATAGTAGCTGCCCTCTTTAACGCTTAGGATTGCGGGGTTAGCATTACGACTGACTGGCTGGCGTCAGGATAAATGGACCAGTAGTACTGGTAACTTACCCAGGAATCGCCGTGATATAATTGAAAATGTGTTGAAAGCGGCGTAAAACACAAAGAGAACATATTCAACATTCTTGGGGTTTGGCAAGTTATTGTATAGTTATGGAGTAATATATGCTTTGCAATGAAAGAATGAAAATTGTAGCACAAATGTAGAACGAATTCAGACACCTGGTAAATTGCTAGTAATGCCAATGACTTATGAGCAGAAAAAACGAAAGACATGTTCTAAACATTTCCCACGTGCAGACGCATTAAACATTGTTATAAAAGAAGACATTACTCATCATGAGCAATATCTCATTATGTCTAAAACAATCACATATTTTCATTAATTGGACTTTCATTCATATTTTACCTAGATGGTTTTTAAAAACTTCTACTGCAGATTTGTTACATGTGCGAAAGAGTTAATATAAGTTCTAAAGACGGGCTGTCATTTTGATATGAATAAATAAAACCGGTTTTAAGAATGATAAATATCTTCATCCTTATCTTGTTTTGACAACATCTCGTTGTATTCAGCAAAGACAATACAAATTTACCCTTGGATCCCATCTCGATCATTCCGTCGTTCGTCTATTGTACTTCTGAAGTGCCATTGAGCATATTGTACAATTTTCACGCGTTTACTGAATTATTTCCGTTATTGATTGTGAATGCAAATACAAAGTTCGAGTATAGAATCGATTTAAACTGTATCACAGTACCAACTGATATGACAATTATGCCTGCATTTGCTATGTACATATATTGTCCGTTGTAAGCCATTGTTGTCAAGGTGGTAACTATTGGAAATTTGAGGTAAAGCGTTCCAAGTTTGATCCTCGCTCGAGGCGTTCATTGTGAAGTGCCACTTTTGCAAGGTATATGTCCTAGCGTATTACTCACCCATGGATCATAGTTAGGTATTGACGTAACTGAAAACAGTTGAAAAACAACGTAAAACCAGAAAAAACAAGTACAACGGTCGGTGTATACCAAAGTCTTTAAATAATGATATAGTATTGCTTACCTCATTTGCAATATGGTTGCAGATCTCAGATAAGGAGGGGGTATTAAGCTCTTTCTCCCACAATTTCTCTCTTATTATTAAATCAAACCCTATGTTGGGGGTACGCAAAAGAATTGTCTCACTGAGACGATTATTTTGAGCACCCACATCATAGGGTTAGAGAGTCAAATAAGGATATAAAACACCCCTTAGCTAGAGCTCTGTAGTTGTGTGGATTGTATTTCGACAGATTCATGCATGTTTCAAGGTTGTTTGTGTAGAACAGAAAACAAACAAGTAATCAATCAAGTATATTTGTGCGACTCGATGTCTACCAGGAGAGGATCCTGACAATACTGTACTGGGATCTGGATCTTACATGTTTTTCATAGTTCTGTTCTTATCCGCCCTCCATGCATGTTTAAATGTTTTGTGAACGTCACTTTTTTTAGT
The DNA here is from genome assembly GCA_031471495.1 of Clinocardium nuttallii. Classification (NCBI taxonomy): domain Eukaryota; kingdom Metazoa; phylum Mollusca; class Bivalvia; order Cardiida; family Cardiidae; genus Clinocardium; species Clinocardium nuttallii. Next base: position 628 of record JAUELF010287886.1, on the reverse strand, counting down.
AAATTTAAAATTAAGTAGCAGGGATAATATTACTCTATCATTTTGTTCAAATTGGTTTTTTTGCACGACATGAAGTCATCGTTGCAAAGGATGATATCGGGTTGCATTTGGAATGGAGTTGGTGGTTTTAGACTACAATGAACAAGGAAGTTGTAAACCTGGAAGATCCGGTTCACGGATTGTTACACCCTAAAGTACCATATCATGTCCAATTAAACGATATCATCAATATCGCCGAACGAGAGTAACCCCTTGTTGCCTAGTACCATTCGTTTTCGCTTGGCTAAACTCATTTCGAACGGTAGCAAGTTATACGGGAAGTATGTTGCGTGAAAACTGGTGAGCATGCGTCCGTCCGTCCGTAAACAATTTCTTGTTAACACGATACAGTCTTCAGTTTTGATTGTAACTCAATCAAACTTATACAATAGTTAGATATCCATGAGAGCTCGGTTCCTTTCGAAAACCAGCCAGGTCCCCCCATGCAAGACTGGATTATGGCCCTTGAAATTGTCAAAATTGCTATAATACAGTTTGTGAACAAAATTGCTTGTTAACATGATACAGTCTTTATTGTTTACTGTATCTCAATCAAACTTATACAGTAGTATATCCATTAGCTCTTAGT
>JAUELF010287875.1:0-10165 GCA_031471495.1 Clinocardium nuttallii | reverse complement strand
GCATTAAACTTCTTCTGTATCAGAAGACACTCCCTTTCCCACATACAACATATCTGCAGCAGAGGACTTTGAAAACATTTCTTTTTTCCCTGCAATATTTTTGAAAGCCTCTCTGCTTCAAAGGCATTAAACTTCTTCTGTATCAGAAGACACTCCCTTTCCCACATACAACATATCTGCAGCAGAGGACTTTGAAAACAAATTTCCAAAAAGGTAAACAAACTCCATAAATGAGAGCTCTTTTATTACAAAGAGTTAAAAAACAAAGAGACTAAAGGAGAAATTGCTCATGATGAGCAATTTTTCCTTTATTCACAATGTTTTAAAAAGTCGTCCTCTTGCAGAGGCATCAGAAAACGTATGCATGAGGGAAAGCGTTAATTTATTACATTCTCTCATGGGTTTTCTTTTTCTTTTGTCTTCTGTTTGTGAGCTTATCTCTAAAGACTAAAGTATGAAAGAAAGTGAGATGATTTACAGAAAAAAACCATTATTATCTTGAAATAGAGTAGAGAAGAAAGTGGATGAAAAATTAATTCTTTTTTCATACTGTTTTCTGCATGTACGAGTCTTGCTGATAATCAAGTTGAAAACAAGCAGAATTATATAATAAGCTTTTCAGCTCTGAGTATTGACTTTTGAAATCTCTTCAAAACACAAATAAATTTCACTTTTTTGTGTGATAATTTTTCACTCAGAAATTCTGTTGCCTTATGTTTCTTTTACTCAACTATTAAAACTGGTCTACATATTAACACATTTTGAAACATCTGTAGCAGATGACTTTTGAAAAACAGTCACAATGAGCAACTTCTCCTTTTGCCATATTGTTTTCAATAATTACATTTTCAATTATAGAGATTTTCCATAAACTTGCCATGTCCACTTCCTTGAAAACGTCTGTCAAAAGTAAACTATACTCCCTGAAAAGTTGCTGCATTGTCTGTTTGTGCACAAGTATGTGTGTTGATCCATCGAGTTTACGGGGGGGTTTTGGGCTATTTCTCAGCAATTGCTGGCTGGCATTCACTGAAACTTTATACAAAGCTTCAGTATAAAAAGGATATGCACAGATTATCAACTTGTTCAGACATTTAATTTTAGACCTTTAATATCAAACCACCATTTGAGGTCAATCCATTTGTTGTATTAACAAACATTGTGGGAAAAGGAGAGATTGGGTTTTTTTAAGCAGTTTCTTCTTTTCCCAAAATGTTTTCAAGAGTCATTTTCTCCAGAGCTCTCAAAAGTTATCTGCTGCAGAAGTTTCAATAAGTTTTCTGTATGAAGAAATGGCTTAATATTTTTCTGTTTATTTCATGCTTTTATGGCATCAAAACAAATTATTATTTTCTGAAAATACACTGGATATTTAGTGGGACAATATCACATGCCTTAGTAGTCAATCCCAAAAGCAACACATCTGCAACAGAAAAACAATTACCTTAAACATTCACAGTCTCCATAGACGAAAGTATGGTTATTGAAAAAAGTTGAACACATTGTTGCAAAAGGAGAAAATGCTCATTATGATCAATTCCTCTTTTTGTCACAATGGTTTCACAAATCATCTGCTACAGATTTGTCAAATATGTCTGAAAGAGGGAAGGAGTATCATTAACCCTTTTTCCTCATACGACAATTCTGCAGCAGACGACTTTGAAACACATTTTTTCAAAACATAAAAGATCTCCATAATTGACTGGATAACCATGACTAAAAATGGAAAACATAGTGGCAAAAGGAGAAATTGCTTGGTTGAGCAATTTCTTCTTTTGTCACTATGTTTTCCAAAATCTGTCTGCTGCAGAGGCGTCAAAAAGCATCCATATGAGGGAAAGGGTTAAGTTCATACTGTACTAATTGTTGATGACACTACAGAAGGTCACATTGGACTAGACTATGACAAGATTTCTCATTCAAATCATTGTTTATTTTCAGGGCATTGAATACTTGATCGAGCACAACCTCTTACAGAACACTCCTGATGATGTGGCTCAGTTCTTGTACCAGGGAGAAGGGCTGAACAAAACTGCCATTGGGGACTACCTAGGGGAAAAGTAAGTCTTGAAAGTAAATTAACTCTTTTCCACCTACAACATTTCTGTAGCAGACAACTCCGAAAGAATCTAGGCAAAAATATTAATAATCTCTAAAAAAAATAAATGATAAATGATTGAATAGAGTCAGAAATATTATGACAAAGGAGAAATTTCTAATTGTGAGCAAATTAATTTCTCCTTCTGTCACAATGTTTTTTATGAGATATCTGCTACAGATATGATAAAAAGTGTCTGCAAATGGCAAAGGGTAAATCTATTTCCCAAAGCAGCTGCATCTGAGGCTACAACTTTAAAATATTGTGGAAAACTGAGAAAAAGTCGCTCGGTACCATCAGAAAATTATTTTATTTTTGCCGTGACTTGACATTCTTTTTTACAATTGATTTCATTTTAAGAGTGGACAAAGACATGTCAAAGTTGCCTCTTGCAATACAGAAATTACGTTTAATGTTTGACCTAGCATGAAGTGCTCAAGGGGAGCTATTTGATTGTTAACCCTCTATAGAGGCCAGTTTTCATCCACTATTCATCCAACTTTGTTAGAATGTTTGCCTTGGTGATACCTAGGCTAAGTTCAAATATAGGTCATAATTATCTGGTAAAAAATACGTCAATAAGCCAAAACGTAAAATATTGTGAACACTGTAGAGGTTAAGAGGCTAATCTTTTACTTAAGCATGTTGAAACTTTGTCAGAATATTTTTCCATAATAATATCTTGATGAAGTAAAATCTTGATTGGATGATAGGTTGGGCTACCTACTCCTATATATGTTTGTATTGTATACTTGGAAGACCTTCCTCTCCCAAACTACATATACTGCTCAAATACTCTTCAGTGAATATCTACTAAGTTAATTTCACAAAGGAATGTCAGGAGGTGGCTAACTTCTTATATTTATCAAAGAATGTAATTTAAAAATATTTTTCTCTGAAGTCATGAAATGTTCAAGCGGTTTTTGATTGGCCAAAACATTGTAGCAAGTGGCTGGTGCCAGCTTATGGTGATGTTAGCGATACAGATCCACAATGCTGTATCTATTTTAATTCAGGTCTGATTTCAATATTGATGTTCTGAAGGCCTTTGTCCATTTACACGAGTTTACAGAGATGATCTTGGTACAGGCTCTAAGGTAATATACAGTTGTTTTCATAACATTGCCTTTAAAAAAAGATTCAATGCAAAAGTCCTGAAAGTTTAGAAAATCATTGCATTTTAATCCTTTCCCACATACAACAAATCTGCAGCATACAACTTAGAAACCATCAAGGCACAACAATCACTAAATTATAATTATTTGGTAAAGTTGGAAAATCTTTTGGTAAAAAGAGAAATTGCTAATTATGAGTTTTCTGTTGAAGATGCATCAGAATGCATTATTTTGTAAATGGGAAATAGTTTTCTATGCATTTTAGATTTTGAATTTAAATATTATTTAAAATGCTTATGTAAATTAAATTTCTAAGTAAAGTAAAAGAAGGTACTTGTACTTGTGAGAGGACAATTTGTCAATTTAAATATTAACTTTTCCCATACATGTACAACAAATTTACAGAAAACCACCTTGAAAACATTTATGCAAAAGTATGATTGAGTTTCAAATGTCTAGTTACCTACTTAACTCTTTCCCACATACAACAAATACGCATCAGACGACTTTGAAAATATTCACTCAAAAATATGAAAAATACTGTAAATGAAATAGTAATTTTAGTAAACAGTGTTGAAAACATTGTTTCAAAGGGAGCAAATGCTCATAAATGCACAGCAATTGGGAAGGGGTTAACCTGACATGATGTGTTTAGAATAGTCTATTATCTAATAAAAGTTCCATGTTAATTTTGACATAATATGTATGTGGAAACATTTTGAAAAAGAGAAATTGCTCATTATAACTTATTCACCTGAAGTTTTGTAAATCTTAACTTAACCAATAAGTTATGCTAGATATTTTATTTTTCTGTACAAATAGGCAGTTTTTGTGGAGTTTCCGACTTCCTGGAGAAGCCCAGAAGATTGATAGAATGATGGAGTGTTTTGCTCAGAGATACTGTGTGCTCAATCCAGATGTCTTTACCAGCTCAGGTCAGTCTTCAACAACTTGACCCTTTCACAACAGCAGAATTTTGACACATTTGCACTAGACGACTTTTAAAAACAACCTTCAGTTCAATAACTACACTTCCATTTATAAACCGTTTTATAAAGAAAATTGGCACCAGATGCCTTTGAAGCTATCTAAGCAAAAGTAGAATAAATAAGGTATGATTATTGAAAAAGAGTTGAAAACAGTGCCAAAAAAAAAAATGCTCATCGTCAGTAATTTCTGTGTTTTGTCAAAATATTTTCGAAAGTCCTCTTGCTGCAGAGGCATCAAAATGTGTCTGTATATCCTTTTGGCATGCAGATTCAGTATGAGCAATTTATCCTTTTGCTGCAATGTTTTCAAAAGTTGTCTGCTGAAAATACGTCATAATGCATCTGCTAGTTGGAAAGTGTTCCATTGAATCCTTCATTCCTTGTCCACACTTTAAAAAACTTACTGACAAAATTATGGAAAATGTATACAAATTAAAGTATATTAAGTTGATCAAAGTATCGATATCACACAGGCGTCTGTTTAATTTGAAGACCATGTGTATCAAGTTTGGAAATGACGTTGATCATTAAATAAACATCCTGGCTGGAAAAGTGTTAATCGATAACTTTGAAAACAATTGTTGTATGTGGGAAAGGGTTAATTGACAACAATGTAAATCCTTTGCTGCCAATATATTTAAAGTGATCTGTGTCAGGGTGAGAATTACAAAATGACTTGTGAGATTTTATTTCCAGATACGTGTTATGTGCTATCGTTCGCCATCATCATGTTGAACACAAGTCTTCACAACCCCAGTGTGAAAGACAAGCCCACTGTAGAGAGGTTCATCTCCATGAACAGAGGCATCAATGATGGGAAAGATCTGCCACCAGTTCTACTTACAGTGAGTATCACAAGGGAACAACACTCATGTTTCATAAGTAAAATTGTCGATATGTATTTTGTTATCATTTGGTCGATACTTTATGTATTATCATAGCATTATCCCTTTCCCACCCGCAGATGCATTTCGACACAAAAGCAGCAGACGACTTTTGAAAACATTGTGGCCAAAGGGGAAATTGCTCATGAGCAATTTCTCCTCAGCTACAGAATTGTTGTATGTGGGAAAGGGAAAACATATTGCAGAAAAGTAAAAAATCTGCCACAAACCTCTGCAGCAGACGACTTTTGAAAACATTGTGACAAAAGGAGAAATTGTTCAAAATAAGCAATTTCTGCTTTTGCCACAATGTTTTCAACTCTTTTCAATAATCATACCTTCAATTAAAAAGATTGTGCATATCTTTGTCTAAATGTTTTCTGCAGCAGGTTTGTTTTATGTGGGAGAGAGCTTAAGTCAACAAGAAAAAAGGCTTTTCCAGAGATCAGAACACTGATGGAGGATCTCTACTCTGTCTGTGTGTCTCCATGTTCGATGTAAGACCTAAAACAAGATAAATATAATTCAATTTTATTTAAAACAGAAAAAATTTGTTTGCATCGGTAGTTCAGTCGGTAGCAATGTGGGCTGTCAAGCCAGGGGTTGTGAGTTCGAACGCCAGCTTGCAGTATTCTTTCCGACGTTTGACAAAAGTAACTGTGACTAGCGTCATTCGTCTTCCACCATTGGGCTCACAGTCTATGTGGAAAAGCATCCATGCTTGGAAAGTATGTTGTGTGAGAAAGCCAGGAAACAATTAGTAGGTAAAATGGCTTCCATGATTTGACTGAAAAATTGTTGACAACAACGTTTAACTCCAATCAATTGTGAAACAGGTTTTTAGCTCATATTTATCAATCTCAATGTCAGATTCCTGGAGACTTCAACATTAATCACGCTGTTTATGTGGAAAAATGTAACACTTTGAGGCTGGAGGTGTTCCCTTTAAATGATCCGTTTAAAAAAGGACGTATAAAACAGATTTTCTTTTTCTCATAAACATTTTTTCTCCCTTTCCCTATGAGTTTTCAACTCTGTTCCAAAAATGGACAATCCTTTTACAATCAGTTTTTTTCAAAAATGACAATCCTAAGAAAATATTGAATCAAGTAAACAATTAACCCTTTCCCCCATACAACAAATATGCAGCAGGCGCCCTTTAACTGTTTCCCTAATATAGATGCTTTCTGACGCCTCTGCAGCAGACAGCTTTTTGAAAACATAGTGACAAAAGAAGAAATTGCACAAAACGTGCAATTTCTTCTTTTGACACAATGTTTTCCACTTTAAGTCGTAGGTTATCCATTTAATTATAGAGATTGTCGTCTGCTGCAGAATTGTCGTATGAGGGAAAGGGTTAAGTTGAAAGGTTCCATTTAGTAATTTTACCCTAGTATCCGACAAATCAGCAGCAGACATCTTTCAAAGCATCTTGGCCAAAAGTGGATTTTTTCCCCCATAATTTAAGAGTTTTATTATTTTATAAATAGCGATGCGGGCTGTCAATCAAGGGGTTGTGAGTTTGAATCCCACCTCAGCCAACAGTCTTTCTGACGTTTGACAAAAGTCACTGTGACATAGGTCATTTATCTTCACCAATGGTCTGTGGAAAAGCAGCCAGTTGCTTGGTAAGTATGCTGTGTGGTGTACTGGTGTGGGAAAACCAGGAAACGCATGAGTAGGTGAACTGGTCGCAGTGATATGACTGAACAATTGTTGAAAACGGTGTTAAACCCTAATCAATCAATGAAAACATGAGGGCAAAAATGAGATATTGCTCATGATGAGAAATTTTAATTTTTAGCTCCACCAGTCGAGCTTCTGTCATGAAAAATTGTCCATTGTGCTTGTGTGCGTCAACTTTTTGCTTCAAACGACAACTCCTCCCTAACCACTTGGCTAATTGGGATGAAACTTCATAGGAAGCATCCTCGTAATGTCCTATATTAAATTCCTTCAAATTCTTTGGATCCATGCAGAATTCTTTTTAATTCTTCTATTAACCTGGATGGTTGATTTTCAAATAATTTTGTAGAAATGTTCCTTTGGTGACTCCTTATCAGATTCCTTCAAGCCATGTTGATTGCTAGAAAACTATGGCTGTCAGGGGGCGGGGCTATTTTGCCTTGTATGGCTATACTAGTATAGTGAAGATTTAAAAATAAATTTGTAGAAATATTCCTTGGGTGACTATCAAATTCCTTCAAGCCATGTTGAGCAGTTGGCCTTATATTGGCTTTAGTGAAAACTTGACCAAACAATTTGGCCAATTTTCAAATAATTTTTCAGAAATGTTCCTTGGGTGCCTTCTACAAGATTCCTTCAGGCCATGGTGATTGGTCAAAAAACATGGCCACCAGGGGGCAGGGCTGCTTTGAGATTTAGTTTTGCCCAATGGTAGTGGAGCAATACTGGTTCTCTTGAGACTCTTCCTCTTTTTGTCCTAATGTTTTTGAAAGTTTTCTGCTGCAGGTTGGAAAGGGTTAAAGTGTATTTCATTTTATTTGCTTTCTTAATTGTGAACTAAAAAGTGTAATGAATCAATCAACATAACAATTTTTGTATTTTGTTAGTGAAAATCTAAACAAAACTCTGTGATAAGTCCTTTTCTATTGAATAAAGAGTGCTCCAAAACTATAACAGTTTAATCTGTAATCAAAATTTCAAGTATTTGATTGGTCAGAAGCAAATTAGTTCTCCAAATTGACCAATCAGAAGCCTTATTTCGAGCAAGGAGTTCATTTCTGAGCACTTACAACGTTTTCAGAGTTTTAAAGTTTCCCCCACATACAACAATCTGCAGCAGACAACTTTGAAAACATTTACACAAAAATATAGAAATTCCCTTTGAATAACAAATATTAATAATGTTGAAAACATTGTGGCAAAAGGAGAAATTGCTTATTATTAGTAATTTCTCCTTTTCCCACAATGTTTTTTGTCTGCTGCAGAGGTGTCAGAAAGCATGTGAATAAAGTGAAATACTGTTTGAGATATTATAAACTGCAACAAATCATTTTAAAGATACATGAATGGAAAAACAACCTTGATAAGCTTTTTATGGCATTGATTTATAAACAAGTTAACCCTTTCCCTCATAAGTCAATTCTTTAACCCTTTCCCTCATACGTCAATTCTGCAGCAGACGACTTTAACCCATTCCCTCATACGTCAATTCTGCAGCAGAAGACTTGAACCCTTTCCCTCATACGGTAATTCTGCAGCAGAAGACTTTAACCCTTTCCCTCATACGTCAATTCTGCAGAAGACGACTTTAACCCTTTCCCTCATATGTCAATTCTGCAGCAGACGACTTTAACCCTTTCCCTCATACGTCAATTCTGTAGCAGACAACTTTAACCCTTTCTCTCATATTTCAATTCTGCAGAAGACGACTTTAACCCTTTCTCTCATATGTCAATTCTGCAGCAGACGACTTTAACCCTTTCCCTCATACGTCAATTCTGCAGCAGACGACTTTAAACATATTTCGTCAAAAAATAGGATATATCTTCACTTAACCTATGACTAAAAGTGGAAAACATTGTGGCAAAAGGAGAAAAAGCTGTCTGCTGCATCGAATATAGCGTCTATATGAGGGAAAGGGTAAAGGGGTTATTTTGAGTAAAATATTTATGATATTGTTATAAAACATATTGTGTAAGATTATTTTGATTTGAAAAAAACAATCTTGTAACTTTTTCTTTATCTTTGTAGTTATTTGAAGGCACAAAGGCATATCGCGGTGTGGATGGTAAGATCCGGCTATTCAGACCCATGGAGAATATGAAGAGAATGCTTAAAACTTGTGAAAGATCCTGTCTACCAGTATGTTGTTAACCCTTTCCCACATACGAAGGCTTTCTGACCCTCTGCAGCAAACGACTTTTGAAAACATGATGAGCAAAAGAAGAAATTGCTCAAAATGAACAATTTCTTTTACCACTGTGTTTTCAACTCTATTTTATGATTGTACTTTTCATATTTTTTGCAAAGATTATTTCAAAGTCATCTGCTGTTGTTGTATCAGGGAAAGTAAACTCACTCGACCAATTTTCTACATGCAGATCCTTCTGCAGAAGACTACTGTTTGACACATTAAGGCAAAAGGAGTAATAGCCTGGCTTTTATAGTTTTGCAAAGATGTTTACTTTGAACACTTCTGTGTGTGAGCAGATAGGCATTTGGTCTGATGTGTTTTTAAGTTAACCCTTTCCCATCTATAGACACATTTTGACGCATCTGCAGCAGACGACTTTTGTAAACATCGTAACAAAATGAGAAACTTTTTCAGCAATAACACCTACAATTATTGAGATTTTCCATATTTTTGAGTAGACATTAACAAAGTTGTCCGCTGCTTATTTGCTGTATATGGGAAAGGGTTAAAGTTACTGCCTAATAGTTCTATGCAATCCTTTTCCTCATACAATTTATCAGTAGAAGATCACTTTGCAAACATCTAAGCAAAGACTAAGAAACATCTCTATGCATGGAAGCGTAGATATTGAATCGAGTTGAAAGCATTGTGGCAACAATCTTTTGCTGCAGAGGCATCGGAAAGCATATGGATGTGGGAAAGGTTTAATTCTGATTACATGTAACCAATTTAACCCTTTTCAACATACAACGGTATTGCAGCAGACGACTTTGAAAACATCGAGGTGCAAGGAAAATCCCTCTTGTATAAGGATGTAATTATTAAGTAGAATTGAAAACGTTGTGGCAAAGCAATAAATTGCTTATTACGAGCAACTTCTCCTTTTGGCATATGCTTCAAAATGATGTGCATGTGGGAAAGGATTTAAGGGGTAGACAGATTAGGTGCAAATGTAGCATTACATTGTATCTGAATTTACTTATCTCTTTCCCACATGGAGATGCATTTTGATGCATCTGCACAAATCTTAATCTTTAATTCTTAATGTATCAAAGAAATACAAGTAAATATACCGTATATCCGCAGCCATAAGTCTACTTCGGCCATAAGTCGAGGGTCCACTTTGAACCCAATTTTGGTGGTTTTGAGGTTTCTCTCAGTCATAAGTCGGGGTCGACTTTTTAAAAATATCGGACCAT
>JAUELF010287864.1:0-10165 GCA_031471495.1 Clinocardium nuttallii | reverse complement strand
CTAACCTAAAACTTTAACCAAAATGTTGACAGACGGACATCGCCAATCTATAGACCGGAATTGCTTAAGCAATCCGGACAAAAACCACATATCCTGCTGGAGAGAGAGGTAATCTAAACACTACACAAATTCAGTGGTTAGTAAGAGAATACACTTTTCTTTACAATATTTCTTTATCATTCAAGTCCTATGTTGTTGGTACTGAAATGAAATGACTCGTTGACACTAATAATAGGTCAAACTTATCTATTTTACATAAATTGCTAACAAGCCTTCATCTATTCAGATATTAATTATGCTCGATGCTTGCTTTATGGAAACGTATCCACTTAAACAATCCTCTGGCTGCTCGTTTGGAAAAATCAAGATGGTGGAACCTGTTCATAACAGGATTCCATCCCAGCACTTTTGGTAAGAAAGGCCCTTTCTCTAAACTTGCACCACCATCTTCCAAAGAGACTATGATTCTGTGTTCCAACAACATAGGGTTTAGAAATGTCTCATTGAAACAATTCCTTAATTAACCCTTTCCCTCATATAGAAGCTTTCTGACGCCTCTGTAGCAGACAGCTTTTTGAAAACATAGTGACAAAGAAGAAATTGCACAAAACATGCAATTTCTCCTTTTGACACAATGTTTTCCTCTTTTAGTAATAGGTAATCCATTGAATTATAGAGATTTTCTATGTTTTGATAAACTATGTTCAAAGTCGTCTGCTGCAGAATTGTCATATGAGGGAAAAGGTTAAGAGTATTCACAGCATAGCGCATTTTTGGGCTATACGTTTTTGACATTTTATTATTTTATTTATTTGGTAAGGTGTGTTATAGATAGATGTACTTACATGGAGCATAAAACATGACCAAAACTGAGCTGTGTTGTTTAATAAAGGTATCAAATGTACTGGTTGTAAGTAAAGCTATATTCTCATAGCCCTCTACATCCTGCCACTGTTCCTGAGGGGGTGGGCTGGCTGGCTCGCTGGGTTCTGGGTCACTATTTAAAGGATCTTTCATAAACTTAACAAAATCGGGCTCCTGTTGGGGTAAAAGTTGAAAGAAAATTTTATTCTAGTATTCTAAAACTAATTTACATAAATGTTTAAATGTATGCATGTATATATATATGGCCTTGCATAATTTATCATTTTATGCTGTTTTCGCTTTCTAATACCAAACTAAAGCAATGAAAACAATTTAAGGTTTCTCGGCATTTATAACTTACAAAAAATTAACCCTTTTCCATATAAAGACATATTTCAACACATTTGCATCAGCTTACATTTACAAGCATTGTGTTAAAAGGAGAAATTGCTAATGATTTTGCCTAAATGTTTTCAACTCTATTCTAAAATTATACTTTATTTATATAGATTTTCCTTGTCAGACAACAAGAATTCTGCATGGATCCAAAAGTTTTGGATGACTTTAAGAGAGAACATTGAGAGGATGCAACCTATGAAGTTCCATCACCTTGGCCAGGTGAAGCTGTCCTAAGGTAATAGTTAACCATTATCCTCATACTGTCATACAAATGCATTTTGACATATCTGCAGCAGACAACTGTTGAAAACATTGTGACAAAAGAAGAAATCGCTCATGACAAGCATTTTCACCTTTGCCATAATGTTTTTTAACTCCACTCAATTATCATTTATTTCATTGGCAGAATGTTAACATATTTTTGCCCAGAGCCATATGCTGCAGTTTTGATAGAAAGGATTAACCCTTTCCCTCATACGACAATTCTGCAGCAGACGACTTTGAACATATGTTGTCAAAAAATAGAAAATCTCTATAATTAAATGGATAACCTAAAGGTGGAAAACATTGTGGCAAAAGGAGACATTGCACGTTTTGGGCAATTTCTTCTTTTGCCACTATGTTTTCAAAAGGCCGCCTGCTGCTGGTGCGTCAGAGAGAGTCTGTATAAGGGAAAGGGTTAACGGATGTTGCCCGTTCATCTGCCACTAAAGTGAGCACAATGTGAAATATAGTCCTTAATATTTAATACTCAAAATAGGCAAATTTCATGAGTGAATAACTTCGTTATTACTCAGTTACTCTTGTAAACATGCCTCTCCAAAATCAACTAATTATGTTTCGGTATATAAATTTGCAGGTTAAATAGATGATCGGAGACACAAGAATCACAAACATGTAATCATGTAATATCTATTGAAACAGCGAGTGTCCATTTTGTATATAAATTATGTGGTCTATTTAAACAGCGAGGGTCCATTTTGTATATAAATTCTATGGTCTATTTAAACAGCGAGGGTCCATTTTGTATATAAATTATATGGTCTATTTAAACAGCGAAGGTTCATTTTGTATGTACCTTGTGTGGTCTTTTGAAACAGCGAGGGTCCATTTTGTATATAGATTGTAGTGTATTTTGAAACAGCGGGGGTCCATTTTGTATGTACCTTGTGTGGTCTATTGAAACAGCTAGGGTCCATTTCGTATATAAATTGTGTGGTCTTTTGAAACAGGGAGGGTCCATTTTGTATATAAATTGTGTGGTATATTGAAACAGCTAGGGTTCAATTTGTATGTACCTTGTGTGGTATATTGGAACAGCGAGGGTTCATTTTATATGCACCTTGTGTGGTCTTTTGAAACAGCGAGGGTCCATTTTGTATATACGTTGTGTGGTCTATTGAACCAGAAGGGTCCATTTTGTATATACGTTGTGTGGTCTTTTGAACCGGAAGGGTCCATTTTGTATATAAATTGTGTGATCTATTGAAACAGCGAGGGTCCATTTTGTATAAACGTTGTGTGGTCTTTTCAAACAGCGAGGGTCAATTTTGTATATAAATGGTGTGGTCTATTGAACCAGCGAGGGTCCTTTTTGTATGTACGTTGTGTGGTCTTTTGAAACAGCGAGGGTCCATTTTGTATATATAAATTGTGTGGTCTTTTGAAATAGCGAGGGTCCGTTTTGTACAGACGTTGTGTGTGTGGTCTTTTCAAACAGCGAGGGTCAATTTTGTATATAAATGGTGTGGTCTATTGAACCAGCGGGGGTCCTTTTTGTATGTACGTTGTGTGGTCTTTTGAAACAGCGAGGGTCCGTTTTGTATATATACGTTGTGTGGTCTTTTGAAACAGCGAAGGTCCATTTTGTATATAATGGTGGGGTCTTTTGAAACAGCGTGGGTCCGTTTTGTATACATGTATATATTGTGTGGTTTTTTAAAACAGCGAGGGTCCATTTCGTATATAAATTATGTTGTCTATTGAACTTGCGAGGGTCCATTTTGTATGTACATTGTGTGGTCTTTTGAAACAGCGAGGTTCCATTTTGTATATACATTGTATGAGCTTTTTAACCAGCGAGGGTCCATTTTGTATACAAATTGTGTGGTCTTTTGAACCACCGATCATTCATTTTGAATATAACTTGTGAGTTTCATTGAACCAGCGAGGATACATTTTGTACAATATCCTTATGTTGAGTCCATTTTGTGTGTACATTATGCTGTCTTTCGAAACAGCAAGTGTCCATTTTGTATATAAATGGTGTAGTCTATTGAACCAGCGAGGCTTAAGTTTGTATAGACCTATACGTTGTGTGGTCTTTTGAAACAGCGAGGGTCTATTTTGTATATAAATTGTGTGGTCTTTTGGAACAGTGAGGTCCATTTTGTATGTACCTTGTGTGGTCTTTTGAAACAGCGATGGTCCATTTTATATATACGTTGTGTGGTCTTTTGAACCAGCATTTTGTATATACGTTGAGTGGTCTAATGAAACAGCGAGAATCCATTTTGTATATACATTTTGTGGTCTTTTGAAACAGCGAGGGTCCATTTTTTATATAAATTGTGTGGTCTTTTGAAGGACCGATCATTCATTTTGCATTATTACTTGTGAGTTTCATTGAACCAGCGAGGATACATTTTGTACACTATCCTTGTGTGGTCTATTGAAAAGAGTAACTTGTATGTTACGTGCAAGCTAGCAGTGGAGATTCTGCGAAGGTTGCGCGTATGCAGAGTTTCACCCAAGTCGCCACTGTTCGCCTAAGCAACAAGACCATTAATTCCAAGACGCGGCTAAACTTTCTATTTTCTTTGTTGGCATGTTCAAGCAGATTAAGGATATCAAAGTTATTTTAAAATGAATAACATTTTACATTACTTAACTTTACTTAACTTTTTTCAGTGATATAATCTTGTACCAGCTCCGTCCCGTTGATTAAATTGCATGCTTCGGGGTTTAATTTACGACTGTTGTTGTTCGTGTTTGTCTGCACATATTTGGGTGGTTTATTCTTATTTTTTGCAAACCATAGAAAGATTAAAAACACTCTACGTATTCATTAACTGTTCGTGAACAGACAACTCAGCGTCGTATGTTGTATGAAATAACACATACTGTTTATAAACAGCAGCATATATCAAATTGTTTAAAGTCAGGTACAGCCGTGTGTATTTTACATGCTGATTGAATGCCAACGTGCAAACATGTTGCGAAAACACTAACATTTGAAGACAAAACAATTACAAATGCATGTGTCTGTGTTGTGTTGGCGAGTATAACATTGATTAATTAATAATGCATTTGAAATCGCTTCGGCAAAAGGAGCAATTGCTCGTTATGAGCAATTTCTCCTTTTGTCATACTGTTTTTAAAAGTCGTCTGTTGCAGAGACGTCAATATGCTTTTTGTATGAGGGAATGTGTTAAGTGGGAAAAGATGTGAATTCCTTTTCCACATACACTCATTTGCACATCAAAGGTAAACATACGGCGGATATCATTAATAGATGGTATAATTATTGAATAGCGTTGCAAACATTTCTGGCGAGCAGAATTGCTCCGGATTATTCACAATGAACAATTTCTCCTACTTCGACTCTGTTTGCAATTATTTTATTCTCAATGTTAGTCAAAATGCGTCCGTTTGATTGATTGGAGTTGATTAATTACTATTTATTTCAGTCATATCCCTGCGTGTCCTTGGTAAGTTAGCCCTTTCCCTCATACCTCATACAATAATTCTGCAACAGACTACTTTGAACATATCTTTTCAAAACATAGAACACCTCTATAACTGAATGGATAACCTATGACTTAAAGTGGAAAACATTTTGTGCAATTTCTTCTTTTGTCACCATGTTTTCAAAAAGCCGTCTGTTGCAGAGGCGTCAGAAAGCGTCTATATGAGGAAAGGGGTTGACATTTATCCTGATACTAGCCAGTCAGTCGAAATGCTAACCCGAAAACCATGAGCGCCATTTCTACCATATTTAAAGTCTATGTTATGACCCGGCTGGAGGATCGAACCAGCGGCCTGTAAACAATTGCGCCTGTATGTGGGAAAGAGTAACAACTTGTAGTCTGATCCGAATGATCACTAGTGAGGCTAGTCAGTAGTACGCGATGGTCAGTTATCATCTTCTCATATGATATACATATAAGCCTTTCCACGAGAAAACCAACATTATGGACTCTGCGTAAAGTATCGACCTGGATCAGCCAAAGCATGCCGCGCAGGCTAACCCAGACAGACACTTTTCGCCTCCTGTCGATTGTCTGTTTCGGGAATCATTACTCTATACCTCTATCCCTCTAAGACGGAATGTGTCGGCCCGGATTAGCCTGTGCGGATTGCGCAGGCTGATCTGGGCCGATACATTACGGAGAGACCAAAATGTTGGTTTTTGGGATAGTGGCTTTTCATCATGAATCTTTTGTAAGATCGTGTATCTGCATACTGGTTTGATTGCGTTTTCATCACTCGATCAAAAACGAAACGTACTTCATAACTGACATCTGTATAAAACAATGAGACATTCAGATCCCATTATTACATTTTGTTTTAAGTGAGTATTCGAAAACATATCCGATTTATATCAGACTACGCGGATGCGCATGTTGATTGTTATCTATATTGATCGTATATGACCAAGGATTCCAATTTGATCCAATTTACTGTCTGGCTCGCAGTTTTTGTCTATTTGTCTATTGTCATAAAACATACATTTTCCATATATTATATGCAGAAATAAGGGCAACATACCACACTCTTGCATATAATAAAACTGGTTTAACTGGTTTAACAAAGGGGACTAATAATCAAATGTAATACATCATATTTATAAGAAAAGGTTATTCCCCTTGATACGTAAATGTGATGCCCATAGGTTTATTTATAGTTCACTAAATTCTTTTATATTAATAAACTTTATAAACTTCATAAAGGATTCGTGACTAGTACTTTAGAGAATACAATCACCTTATTCTTACATGTCAATACTCTGTGAAGTTTAAACCCTGTCCCACATACAATAAATCTACAGGACAAGACTTTCAAAACCTGAGAAATATGAGTAAGAGTTGAAACTCGTCTGCTGCCTCAAAGGTTCATGTTTGCACCGGTACCATAGAAACATCAACATAGCAGTTTGGCCTTATGATTTGATTTTGATCGGTTGGCATAAAGCCTGTCACTGCACACATTCGCTTACAACAACTGATATCGGTGTGAATGAATAAATTATTATTACAAAACGCGTGTTAACGACGATTCCTTGGGATACTGTCGATACCTGTTCCAACGACTTATACTGGCGATGATATAATACCGTTAGAATACGTGTGTAAACAAACATTAACCCTTTCCGTCATATAGACGCTTGATGGCGCCTCTACAGCAGACGGCTTTTTGAAAACATTGTGACAAAAGAAGAAATTGTCCAAAACGTGCAATTTCTCCTTTTGCTACAATGTTTTACACTTTTAGTCATAGGTTATCTATTAAGTGAAAGAGATTTTCCATTTTTAAACAAAATATGTTTAAAGTCGTCTGCTGCAGAATTGTCGTGTGAGGGAAAGGGTTTAACATGCTGGCATAAATGTAATGAATTGCTTACGTTCTCGTATGCATATACATATATTCCCAAAAAAGTTTTATACTATTCAAAGTATTGTTCTAATTGCCAGTTGCATAAAGATACTTCATTCCCAAAAAAAGTTATATTGCTTAAGATATTTTAAAGTGCTAGCACGCTTATACGTGCCAGTTACATATAGATACTCCATTTCCCAAAACGTTATATTGGTTAAGATATTTTAAAGTGCTAGCATGCTTATACGTGCCAGTTACATATAGATACTCCATTTCCCAAAACGTTATATTGGTTAAGATAATTTAAAGTGCTAGCATGCTTATACGTGCCAGTTACATATAGATACTCCATTTCCCAAAAAGGTTATATTGGTTAAGATAGTTTAAAGCGATAGTATGCTTATAAGTGTCAGTTACAAATATATACTCCATTTCGCCCATACAAATCATATTGGTTAAGGTATTTTAAAGCGCTAGTATGCTTATCATACATATAGATACTCCATTTTCCAACTTGTTTATATTGGTTAAGATATTTTAAAGCTCTAGTATGCGTTCCACAACGTATATAAATGCAATGTGGTGCTGACGTTATTTTAAAGCAAATAAAAGCCGTTTCCCAATCCACTACTTTCAACAATGTTTTCAACACATTATGGGAGAAATGACTCACGGTTTTAACCCTTTCCCTCATATAGACGTTTTCTGACGCCTCTGCTGCAGACGGCTTTTTGGAGGAGACAAAAGAATATATTATGTTTTCCAATTTTTGTCATAGGTTTTGACAAAATATGTTTAAAGTCGTCTGCTGCAGAATTGTCGTATGAGGGAAAGGGTTAATTTTATAAAAACGTTTAAGTCACAAATATATAGCTTTGCACACGGGTACGAATCTATTCAATATAGGTATGTAACACTCAGTTTCAACACTTTTAAGCCATATCACGGCGACCAGTTCATCTGCTGATGTATTTCCTGGCTTTCTCACACCAGTAGTCCACGGGAACTGAGTCGTTCAAAGAAACTGGCTGCTTATCCACATAGTGACTTTTATCGAGCTATGGTTCGATCTCACATCCCCTGTATTGATCGTCCGTGACGATACCGACTAGGCTACTGGGCGTGTCGGTCACACCATAAGTTCAACCAATCACATTGAGACGATCCGCGATAGCTCAGTCGTGGATTCGAACCCTGGCTCGACCATTCGATTGATCCAATGTGGTTTTGTTTATCCTCGCACTTTCGGCATGAAGACATTTGGCGAGCAGTTATTGTTTTCTCTCTCAAATAATTGTTTTTATTAGGGGACGTACTTCATTTTGATTTGTATACTATATGTTTAAGACAATTGATAAAAAGCTTATATTTTGACGAAAAATTGACAACTAAACAGTCTTCCGCAACGGCGCTGATTGGCCGATTTCAATCATGTTTTTGCGGTCAAGAACGCCTCCCGACATTCAACGGTGAACCATACTTGATTGAACCTCCAAAGCCGAGCCCGACCGACATTTGTGGCCAGTCAATCACCACCCCCGTTTGAAAAGTACCTCTAATACACTTTTTCGATATGAAAGGACAAAGGGAGAACAATAGTATTGTTTGAGATTTATAAATCTCACCGTTTGAAATTTGTAAAAGTATGAAAGACGACAATCTCTCTTAAAAGAGTAAAACGTTGTAGTGAAGAGACAATGTCACTACTAAGAAGTGGACGATCTGTTGAATATTGTTATTAAATGAATGGACTGTGCTAAAACCCATGTCGGTCCTTTCGTATCGCCAAAATTGAAAGCGGAGTAAAACAACAGACAACCTAATGTAATTTAGTGTAATGAAATCCATTAAGGACGGTTCACAATTAAATTTAATGCACTTTTTGAAATGTAATGTTGTTTATGATTCAAAATATCAGCGATATCATTGCCGTAAGCTATTTACAAAAACAAAATTGCGTTGCTTAGCACAAATGCACACAAATGCACCTCTAGCAAATAGACTAAACGCCTATGTAAGTAAGTATGTATATATGTTTATAATAGTTTGCAAGTGTAATAAGTTTCAGTAAACAAATAATAAAAACAGTAAGTAATAACACCCTACCCGATGGGCATATAAGTCACTATTTAGAGAAGAGTCATAAATATGAAATATAACTTTATACTGTATGTGTTTGGCGTGAGGGTAGCCACACCTCTTAACCATCGGTGTCCATTTTTAGTCGGGTTCAACTTAGGAGCAATTCAACCGGACTACTGCGGTCGAAACGTTTTTTAACCCTTTCCCTCATACGACAATTCTGCAGCAGACGACTTTGAACATATGTTGTCAAAAAATAGAAAATCTCTTTAATTGAATGGATAACCTTATAATGACTAAAAGTGGAAAACATTGCGGCAAAATGAGAAATTGCTTGTTTTGAGCAATTTCTTTTTTTGTCACTATGTTTTCAAAAAGCCGTCTGCTGTAGAGGCATCAGGCATCAGAAAGGGTAAAGCATAGATAATTTATTATGTCAATATTAAACTTTAAAATTGTCAGGGTACAATTTAAATAATCTTCACTTCAAACCATTTAGAATAATATTTAAACAAATTTGATATTTCAAATACAATCCTACTTGGGAGTTCCCACGAGTCTATTAATCCTTTCCCATATACAACACATTTTTCGATCAGCAGATGACTTTGAAAACCTCTTGGCTAAATTAAAATTATACAATGTTTTTAAAAGTCGTCTGCTGCAGTAATGTGCATGTACATTCGAGAAAGGTATAATTTTTTCTGCACAAATCAATATGAACAAAAGATTGCTAAATTTAAAAGCTTCATTTTACTAGATATCCTTGCAGTTGATGGGATAAAAAGAATCTGCAAGTGGGACATGGTTTGAGAAAACTCTGATAGATTTGCATGTTGAAAGTTTCAACAACTGAAATGTTTCTTTCAAACAAATAAAGGGTGACATGCAAGGGATGAAAAGATAATATCTTCCAGGGGCATATGACTGGCTTAAAATTAAGTATATGCACAGATGTGCATGCTCCCCCCAGATTTTTTTTATATCCAACATTGCCCATGGAGCATCTTTTTAGTACATACAGAAAACATAAACTAGGCATCATAAACCACATATAGATTTATTGCATCGCCTAGTCCTGCAAAGTAACAAGCAGTATATGGGTGTAGGGCTTGCGATTTTCAATAATAGTGCACTCTGGTGCTGGTAAATTTGAGAATGTATCAACCCTGCATCTTTTGACAGTAGAATAATGTTAGTTTGCCAGAATGTTGTCGTGGTA
>JAUELF010287853.1:0-10166 GCA_031471495.1 Clinocardium nuttallii | reverse complement strand
AGTACCAGTACTTGTCACAACCCCCGGGCCACAGGCCACATTTATATATCGCCCTAGTACCAGTACTTGTCACAACCTCCGGGCCACAGGCCAAAGGCCACATTTATATATACTATAAGTAGCAGTACTCCTCACAACCCAAGGACCACAGGCAACATTCAAATTAAGTTTAAAGCATTATTCAATATTTTTATGTTTTATTTACAGAGAGATTTCAATAGTTTTACTTTAATGTTTCCAAAATCGTCCGCTAAAGATGAACATGTTTAAGTTAAACGACTTACCTTTTGTTAACTGTGAGAGAGACTGCACGATGAGGTAGATCAGTAAGTATGTTATCGTATTTTGCACGTGCATGAAGGTATCGCCACAGCTCATTCTTCCATCCGATAAATAGAAATGTCCGAATTCACACACACTACACTCTCTGAGTGTTTTATCCTGTGTTGGTAAGTTCCGAATATATGAGCATTATTATCTCGTGATTCTATTATCTTTCGAATGTTTTAGTGTAATTTGGTATTTACCGAAAGATACATTATATCAATATTGTGTTCAAGTAAATTTCGATTTCCACGTACTTTGCACACTCTAAAACGAACAGTCTTTATGATAGGCTTTTGGAATGTTTCTGTCATCCATTTAAATCGTTTGATATCTTACGTAAGAGTTATATGTGATGAAGTGTCTATTCAATATTAGCAATTCTGTTTTTTATCTATAAATCAAACCAAACCAAGTAGTAGAGCTAGTGTAAATCTATTTATATGCGTGACTTTGCATTTATAGTAATCTTTAAATTAATCATTTCTCACAAGTTAAATGATCTTCTGAAAACAGTGTGGCAAATAGGGAAATTGCTCATAATGAGCAAGCTTTTCTTTTGCCACAGTTATTTCAAATGTAATCAATAATAATACTTTCTTTTCTAGAGAGTTTCTTAATTTTGCCACGATGTTATCCCTGTGGAAAAGGGTTAACATTGCAATACTGCCTATCAATCTCAATACATTTAATTATTTCTATATTATTCACAATTGAAATAGATCATCATTGCAATCATTTGAACCGTTCCACGAAAAAAGATAGCCTTATGGAGTCTGCGTAATGTATCTATATAGATCAGCCTGTGAAGGCTAATCCGTGCCGATACATTCCGTCTCAAGGGGATAGAGGTACAAAGTAATTATTCCCGAAACAGAAAATCCACAGGAGGCAAAGAGTGTCTGTCCGGGTTAGACAGCGCGGCATGCTAAGGCTGATCCGGGTCAGTACTTTACGCAAAGTCAACAATGTTGTTTTTTATCGTGGAACGGATCATTAAGAGCATCTATGTAACACTTTTCAAATATTTCCTCTTTGATAATATTGGTGAAAAGGGATAAATATCTTCAGAGAGACCGTTCTTCTCTGGATCGGTAAAATATTCAATTCTGAGGTTTTAAAGTTCTTTCTAATGTTCAGATGCAATTATTATAGTTGTCCCGTACACACATCACACATCATACCATTATTAAGGTCGTATGTTTTGAAAGTATTTAAAGAAAACGTGTATTAGATGCAAAAGTCGAAATTCGATATTCGTGCACATTTGAAAACATTGTGGAAAAGGTATAAATGTTCTTAAGGAACATCTGTTTCCCTATTCACACGAATGTCGTGTTTTGCTGACGCGTCAAAACGCGTCTATATATTAAATTGTATGGTCATGATTACACGATAAATACAATAATAACAAACCTATAAAGTAGGTCTAAATATGCCCTTGAATGATTTGCACTTGCAATGTCCCTGATACGCACTGTGCATTTGATACATCACGAATGTATTTGAACGCGTTTTAACCCAGAAAAAATATCTTTACCTGTTTCCTTTTACCAATATCTTCGTTAATATTAGATTAGCGACATGCGAGAATGATAGTGATGCAAATATGAACAAGGATAAAAGGAAGAATGTCTTAATATTATGCATGTAGACTCGAGATAAATGAATTTCGAAAAATGAAAACAGTAAAAGGATGACCGAAAAGTATCCCGCAGACAAAACGGTTTATATTTCTTCAGAGCACTAGAAAGTGGCAGCTAAACTTTTCGTATTTAAACATATTCTAAGAAATTTATTAGAACCAGCAAACCCTATGTTGTGGGTACTCAAAAGAATCGTCTCAGTGAGAAAACATAGATATTAGTTGAGTAATAAAAGAAAGGTAGGGAAAAGACATGTTCACTCCATTTGATCTAGTCATCTTTAATAGTATTCTATATATATAACATCGTGTTGTACTGCAGAGAGTATGTACATCTGATAATATTGAGAGGCTTACTTGAAACGATTCCCCTTTTTCGCTTGTCGAACCCCAGTTTCACAATATATGCCGAGTTTGGCGTGTTTGGTTCATCGGAATCATATACAGATAATTGCCGTCGAAAAAACTAATGAAGAAACAGTTCCGGGTTTTTTTTTCCAACCGATTTATCTAGGGTTCATCTGCCTGCCTTTCAATGTCCGTATAACATGTAATCTAGTCCTAGATCGTTCGACAATACACTAGTGAAGTACAGCTCATATGACTAGATAAGAGGGAGTGAACTTTCTTTTCCCTACAATATTTCTCTTATTGATCAACCAAAATCTATGTTGTAGGTATTCGAAAGAATGGTCTCTCTGAGACGATTCTTTTGCGAACCCACAATATAGGGTTTGAAGGTCAATTAAGGATTTTAGAACATTAAAAATTCTCATTATCTAGAGCTCTGATTAATTAGTATTCGCTTTACTAGTATTACGCTAATCTACCTTTATATGACCCCGTTATAACAGATTAACCGTTAATTGATTCATAAAAACTGTGTACACCAATTTACAGTAGGTGAAATCGTTTAGCTAACTTATCAAATTGAAGTGTTTCTCTTCTATAACTTATCTAATTGAAGTGTTTCTCTTCTATAACTTATTTATAGTATTGATGAAGTATTTTTCTTTCTTTTTTTTGTTCTATTGTGAATGATAAACATTCGATTCTGTGTATATTTCATGTTTAATGTAATTTATTATATGGGGTTTATTTTGTATTGTAAACATAACTATGATGTGTTTGACTAGGAACTATTTAGTTTTATGTCAATACAATAACATATTGTCTTAAAAATCGTCAAAGGTTTTGAAAATCGAGTTATAGACCTGTTGTGTATGTTTGCTAAAGAACGCGTTTACATGCAGTTTGATATTAAAATCCGTGAGTATCTTGATTCGTTGATCAATGTCTATCTGTAGTCTATTATTCAACAAAGTTAAAAGTTAACCATTTCCCTGATACAGACGATCGGTAATGCCTCTCGAAATGTAGCAGACGACTTTTGAACAAAAACATCATGAAAGATAGGAGATATATATATATATTGTATAGGTCCACTGTTGGATAAGTTTCATTCGATCCTTAAATGTTGAAAGGCACTTAACTATCATATAAGATGACTCTTGAGCCGTCCCGCGAGAAAACCAACATGTGGACTCTGAATAAAGTATCGAACTTAATCCGGCCGGACACTTTTCGCCTACAGTTGATTTTCTGTTTCAGGAATAACTACTATATACCTTTACCATCTGAGACTAAATGTGTCTGCCCGAATCAGTCTGCGCGGACTGCGCAGGCTGATCTGGTTCGATACATTACGCAGAGTCAAAAATGTTGGTTTTCTCGCGGGACGGCTCATGTCAAATTATTGACTGGTGGTGGTGTAGAACGTCCCTAACCAGGTCTTACCAAAGACTTCAATAATGGTTTTAATGACTTTCCTACTTCGTATTTGGTTTGAACGAGGATGCGGTTAGAATTGGGGCTGACTCGCAGCAATGGGCCAGTAGTACAGGTAATTTACCTTGAACAGGCCGTGATATAATTGATTTCCTTTTAAAATCTGCATAACGCGCCATATATAATCAATACATTCTTCAATGTTATACAACCGGCTCTAATGCCGTCGACATTTGAAACAACAATGGAACAGCGCTATACAGAAAACAAACCACAGGAAATTGACGAACAGTGCAAATTTAAACCAACATGTGCATTTTCGCTCAATGATCTGGGACTGCATTATTCGCTAATCTTGTCAAATAATCGTAAACGAAGATTCTGACGTACATTGTACATTTATATCAATTAGAATGGATGTGCAAACAGGTCGTATTCTATATTTATCAAATTACTCTTAGTTTGGTTTTCGTAGAATAATACACCCAACTATTTGTCACAAAATCGACATTTTAAACACTCTGACATTGTCAACTAACACTTTGTTGGTTTGTTTTATTAAAAATGTTTTAAAGGAAAAGAGCGCGAGATTGAAATTAATAAAAATGTTTTACAGCTCAAAAATGGAAAACATCATCTCTTTTAAATTAAACAGACAAGGAGTCCTTTCAAATATTGTACTGGTTTGTTTCAATTACTGTGGAGTGGGGACGATGTATAACAATGTTTCAATATAATCCTTAGCAAGTTTTAAGATCTCCTCAAATATGGACATAGGGATTCTCATCTCCAACTCGATTACATTCTTACTCAAAATGTGTATCCTTTTCTGTTTATTTAAACCAAAGCCAACCTTTAAACCCTTTTCCCACATACACAATAATGACAGGAGACGACTTTGAAAACATTGAAACAATGCGTGGAAAATCTCTATATATAAAGGTAAAGTTATTGAGCAATATTCAACTTCTACTTTTGTAACACTGTTTTCAAATGTCGGCAGGTGCAGATATGTCAAAATGCATTTATATGTGAGAAAGGGTTGAATATGAAGGTTGTAGGAGAATTTCATCTACCGTGCAAGGCATTGCTCTATGTGCTCGTATCCATACGATGTAATGGTACGTGTCGACTTTGATTTAATATGTTTTCAAATTGTAAGTAAAAGGAGAGAAGCCTATTATGTAAAACTTGTTAAAACTAAGATATCAACGTTTTAACCCCGGCGATTTCTACCCTTTCGTCGTTTTGTGATTTCGCAAATGTAATTCATTAAATTCGGGACGAAAACAGTTTGATCAAAGACAATTATAAACTATCTGAAGTTGTTATTGAACGTGTCCATCTTTCAGAATAGTGTTAGTCCTATATGAAAAAACGTTTAATAAGATTTAAGATAACGTGCTAGAATAGTGAGAGCTTTAACAGTGTATATATCTTTCATTTTGAATAGAAGTCCTTCTTAGGTAAGAACGAACATTTGAATTTAGATTAAGGGATACCTCATGTGTTTAATTAAGCGCACTTCTCTGGGTTACTTGCAAAACACGGGAAATAAAATCCCGATAGGGAAACATATGCATAACGTAGGATTAGAACACTTATATTCAAGTATACCAGATTAAAAGGGACAATAGCTCACTTAATTAGTTCTCCTTTTTACAGCGGATACGCGATAACTCGAAGTTGTGATAATCGAATTGTTTAACTCGATCCATTTCCCTAAACGGATCCGTCCTCAGAAGACTACATAGCAGCAGTTATAATTGCTCAGACGAGAACTTAGAGCGGCTGCTACGTGCTGCTACGTGCTGCTACGTGCTGTTTTCGTGATATGATTTTCACATTTGAGCCGTCTCGCGAGAAAACCAACATTGTTGACTCTGCGTAAAGTGTCGACCATGATCCGCTTAAGCATGCCGCGCAGGCTTACCCGGATGGACACGTTTCGCCTCCTGTGGCTTTTCTGTTTCTGGAATCACTACCCTATTCATCTATCCCCTTGAGACGGAATGTGTCGGCCGGATCAGTCTGCGCGGACAGCGCAGGCTAATCTGGTAGATACATTTTGCAGATGCCATAAGGTTGGTTTTCTCGCGCGACGGCTCATTTCATATTTAAGTACACGTAACTACGAAGTTAGAAATGCATTAATGTAAAGGTAACTGGAATTGAAAATAAACAATAAACAAATAATCACAGAGAAGCATGTTTAAATGGCATTTTACACTGTATATAGTGTCACATATATACAAACTGCAGGATCATAAATTGTTGTCGTGGTAAATTATTCACTTTCAATGTCAGACACCCTCATTGCTTTTTCTACACTGTTTAGCACCAGGCACGAAACGAGCATGCATAAAATCTGGAAAGATCCAAACATGAAATGATAATTAAGACGCTATATATTGTTCTATACTACAGTCAACCCTGTTTTAGGCAGCCGTTCATTGGAAAGTCATAGTTATGCTGCTGAAGACACGTTGTTGTTTTTTGAAAGTCAAGGAAACAAGTTTGTTTTGTTTGTTTGTCTTCAACTCACTGATTAAAACTATTTGGCTGCTTGACACTTTGGTCACCTCTTACGCAAGTATGTCTGTCTAGTATGTGTATGTTGTAAATCAAACCTAGGATATAACGACAACGAGTATTCAGACAAGAACGCAATATATAGTGTGACTGGTCGCATAGAGCAATTTCGTTCTTTAGCACAGCAAACTAGATGTTTGCTTCTGACACAATTTTCTCTGGTTGTCTCCATCAAAAAATGAAGAAAAGCTGTTGGATAAAAAATATCGCCATGTAATCGGTTACATTCTGGTTGTAACGGAAAATGGTTTACCACTTCTCGGTAAATTATGATATGACGATCTCATTAAGAAACGAAGATTTGCGTCCAATATACACAGGTTTCATTATGTTAAGGAGAAACGTTTATAAGCCAGTGTACAAATTCTCTCAACTTCAGTTTCCGAGGAGAGTGTATTGATCAAGCCCTCCGTCTAACAGTGTATATTATAAACCAACGATCATTGCATGTATGAAACGGATAGAAGTCTCACCTGTATAAATCCGATCGAACCCAAAACGGCCGCCCATACAGGAATGTTCGATTCAACCCAGTCTTTCATAGCCGTCTCACATGATGTCTGTAAAGAATAAGCAGAAAGGCATACTTAGGGATTAGGAAATTGGTACCGCTCTCCCTTATTGGCACTTATCTGTTGAATTACCAAAATTTGTACGATCGTCCTTACATTTTAACGAGCATAACAGTGGATCAACCTTTTTTTTAAAACTTACATGAGAAGCAGACATTGTAGACACATGTTACACTGCATGAATGGTTATGCTGATGTTGGTATACGTTGTTCGCTAATGCTATGAAAGGTGGTATTTGTTGATGAGCTAACGAGTTTTAATGTCGCTTACAGCAACATAAAATTAATTACAAAACCATTTGAGCCGTCCCGCGAGAAAACCAACATAATGGCATCTGCGTTATGTATCGACCAAACTGCCTGCGCTGTTAGCATAGACTTATCCGGGCCGACACATTCCGTCTCACAGGGGATAGAGGTATGGAGTAATGATTCTTGAAACAGAAAATCCATAGAAGGCGAAATATGTCTGTCGGGGATAGCCTGCGCGGCATGCTTAAGTGGATCAGGGTTTACACTTTACGCAGATACCACAATGTTGGCTTTCTCACGGGACGGCTCATATGCTGAGTGCATGAAGATAATTGTCTCATAAAACGCGAGAAAACCAACATTATGGACTCTGTGTAAAGTGTCGACTCTGACCAGCATAAGCATGCCACTTTTCCCCTCCGGTGGATTTTCTTTTTCAGGAATCATTACTCAATACCTCTATCTCCCTGAGACGGAATATGTCGGCCGGATCAGTCTGCGCGGATAGCGCAAGCTGATCTGGTCGATACATTACGCAGATGCCATAATGTTGGTTTTCTCGCGGGACGGCTCATATATTAATTTCATTTTAAAAAGTCAAGGAGGTGTTATGTTACATTATTGTACTGCGAAAACCAATAACTTAATAAGGTAATTCAGATGAATTGAAGCTTTTTTGGTTAACATTACATTTTGATCCGTATCACACGGAATGTAATTAAAGTCAGATGGAAGCAATTCATTTTCCATAGACGACCGTTATAGCGTTTCGAGCTATGGCTCTTTCCAAACAGTTGAAATAACCCAGAAACCTATACCCAATTAAAGTTAAAAAAAAGCACAACAGTTTCACAGGCTATCCCACCTTATTTTTTATAGCTATGGCGTCAACTCAAAGGTCACCCTTATGCCATTATGCCGCAGTGAATTTAATTACATGTTGTTCTGAAAATGGCTCCTAAGCTGCCAATACAGCTAAAAGCAAACCATGTTTTGATCACAAATCAGTCAAACGGTATTCAAATTTATTAAAAAACACTTTCAACTTTCAATAAAATCATTATTGTCCAATGGGAGACCACTTCGGTCTTATGAATTCATCTGAAATCCCCTGGAGAAAAATGTCTGCCCGGCAAGATGATCCGACTTACTTCCCTTTGACCTTAAGCGGTGCTCTTCGAAAACCAGCCTTAAAGTTATTATAACATGAAAAAAACACAAACCTATGTGTTAATGTTTAAGGATGTAAATGGATACTGCTTTGAAGACATTTCTTGAAACATATTTGGAGAACAGTACATAGTTAGATCAGACAGCGCGGATACACTGATCTGGTCCTACATTTATCTAACGGTCTATTTTAACAAGGAGTAGAGCAATTTACATTTGTAATCAGATTTTGCTGCAGATGTATATGGCAGCTAGCTTTTTTAACTTCTTGTCATTGGCAAATCGAGTTTTTTAAAACGGGGGTAAGTTATAAACGCATCGTTGATATTGTATGTTGATCCGTGTATTCGAATCCGTGGGAGATTTGAAACCGGGCGTCCAAGTTTCGATCACGATCGACGTGGTTATGGTAGTGCGCCCTTCCTCGTCGAGAAATAACATACATAACGTTGAAAACAGTGTAAAACAAAGCACCGTATAAATCAAAAGTAAAAATGAATTAGTCTCTCATGATCGCGGTAAAACAAATCGCCCAGTCCGTCGTTCCTTTGGAATATGTTTCAGCAATTAATCGACCAGCAGTTGTATAAGGGAGATAACTCATCATTTATCTAAATAAAACCGTTTTAAGCCGGGTGTTTTTAGCATCTACGTTTTGGCATCCTCGGTACCCAGGCTATTCATAACATATATGGGTTCCGAGGATGCGTTTTGGTGGCTATACTCTTGTCTGTGTCAAAATATGCATTTAATTCGATATACAGTAGAGAATCGTAGTTACTATGAGCGAGTCTTGACTGTATACATATGCAATTAGACAAACAATCCTGACTCAAATTATGTTCAAACATAACGTGGTATTGCTGAAATTGTACACGATAAAGAGTCGATAGTAAGGATAACAAATATAATGATATTGCGATTTTGATCAAAATTCAAGCTTTCGGCATGACGGTCTTCTTTAGGAACTGAATTTCAATCCAATGTACTAGCACTAATAAATAAGATAGATATATGCTAATACATTGAATAAGTATTCGGGAAATTCAATTCCTGCAGACGCTCGGCTGGCCGAAAGATTGAACGTTAAGTTACTTTACATAAATATGTATTGAGTTTGAGACCCCTCGTGGTCAGGACAAAATAATCAAAATGAATACGATACTATTTAATTTACACAGACAATATAATGGTCAACACTAAATAATGTGTTTCAATATGCGCATCATTCAAACTCTTCAGGAATCATTACTCGATACCTATAACCTTCTTAGCCGGAATGTTGGGGCCTGGATTAGAATGCGCGGACTGCGCAGGCCTATCTGGTCGATATATTGCGCAGAGTTAATAATGTTAGTTTTCTCGTGGAACGGCTCATATATATTTAGAGCTGGATTTCTGGGCATATTTGGAAATGTGCTTCTTACTGTAAATAAAGTGGATGCGTCCTGACTGTCACTATAGCAACTGTCCGGTTTCTTGGTCCCGTATTCTGTTGACCCGCTAAATCCACAACAGCTTAACTGAAACGACAACAAGTGTGGTCATGCTAATTGACTAACCTAGTCAAACATATAGATGCTCTTTGGAGCTGATGACTGCTGAAAACTAGTCAAACATATAGATGCTCTTTGGAGCTGATGACTGCTGAAAACTAGTCAAACATATAGATGCTCTTTGGAGCTGATGACTGCTGAAAACTAGTCAAACATATAGATGCTCTTTGGAGCTGATGACTGCTGAAAACTAGTCAAACATATAGATGCTCTTTGGAGCTGATGACTGCTGAAAACTAGTCAAACATATAGATGCTCTTTGGAGCT
>JAUELF010287842.1:0-10167 GCA_031471495.1 Clinocardium nuttallii | reverse complement strand
GAATGAGATAATTTTAGTCAGTTAATTAATAAACAGATTCAACATATAAAATAAACATAGAGCCGAGTGCCAGGCTACTTATGTCCCATAGTGCCACGTATTGGCCCACTCTCTTACACTATCAGTCCATAACATTTACCTCTGTCACAGACTCGGACTACTTTCGGGTTACTGAATGGCTATTACACCATTGAAAACAACAGCCAAAATATGTTTTGTATGTTGCGTTAGTAATTATATGTTATAAATTGAGCAGTAGAAAAGCAAGGACAGTTTGTGTTTACATAATAAAGTAATAAAAGAGGGGGAAAATGTCCGCCCGATGTGGGGCTCGAACCCACCATCCCACAACATTAGATTGGCGCTCTAACCAACTATCATGTCTTGTCACCACATCCAGACACTACAATAGGTGATCTAGATAACAGATGTATAAATCTATAAATGTGTATAACTACCGAAAAGTAATCCGTAGCTTTTTGCTAATTACATAATTTGTTTTTGTTTAACAAAGTTAGAAAAAGATCCAGTCACTAGTGTAAAAGGTTAGTGCTTACATCAGTGACAACTAAATCAATTAAAATACAGTAATCATGTTTCGTCAAAAATCTTGACATTGAGCCTGTTGCAGAGATGTTGGTGACTGTAAGGAACGGTCACTCTGCATAGGAGATTGGTATTGGCCTTGCAGTTGTGCTCCGTTACTGACATCCCAAGATTGAGAATTTTCAACCGGTTGGCCATGATATGCCACGGTTTTGCCACGTCCTAGCCACGTGCTAGCCATGCTGTCGCCTCGTTGTATTCCCGTTGTGACACAACTTAAAGGTTACAACGAATATCAAAGTCGGGTTATGTCGTCACGTTGTTCCACGATGTGCTTCGTTATGCCTCGCTGCCGCCACGTTGCAACCACGTTCAGTAAAAACGAGTCACGCAATGATGTACCTCTACCAAGACTGATGAAATCATTACAATCCATTGACGCGACACTAAAATGGATCAGTCCCCTTAAAGGGGTCAGTTAATGTTTAAACTGTGTAAGATTTATTTCAAAGAGGTTGTGTAAAATTATTATTAATATTAAAGAAAAACACATTAAAAATGGAATTTTGCACAATTTTGGAGGGAGTTATAGGGAATTTATATGCCTTATATATATATATCTGGTGGATTTGTGTCTTTTTTAATATACACTGGTTATGGACACAAGCTCTTTGGTTTTTTTTTCTCTTTGTTATTCATTACGTATGTTTTATTATCGTGTGTTTAATTATTGTGTGTTTGTTTGGTGCTTTACGACACTTTCAACAGGAATAATTCAGTTAAATCGCGTCGTTCCTGGGTAAATTACCATTACGACTGGTCGCCTAACCTGAGCTCTTATGAGGGAGAGCCATTACTACCGATTTTAAAGTCATTGGTATGACCCCTCACACGGACGATCTACCACTTGCTTATAAAAAATGATTATTTATTTTCATTATTTAAATGCTTCTGATATCCTGTTATAAACTTTAGGCATCGTTAAAAGACACTAAATTTTATGTTTTCCTTATAAGGTCACGTGAAACTACAAATCACGTGCGGTGTAGACTCATATTCCGTCGTTCTCGTCCCTGTAACGAACGCATGCATGAGAGACGTTTGCAGACCGGTCATCAACAAACAAGAATATAATCCAGCAGCTGTTATAACATTGACCCGGTTAACAGAGAGTAGGGCGCTCTATCTAGCGATGAAGGTAAGATTTTTGTTGGACTGGCATTTTGCATTTGAATGAAGAAAAGTATTTAAGAAATCCAAAAGTATTATATAACGTATATATTTCATTCATAGAAAACACAACACAGTTTTCATGTATATTGCTACTGTACATAGATCATGGTGTTTAATAATTCCTGTCTTAAAGTGATACACTTATTTGCAAAAACCTTAATAAATAGTTGAGCCAAACTATGAACAATTTATCAATCATGTTAAACATTTCATTTCAGCTTCTCGGACAAATACAGAACATAATAGGAAACAGAATGGTAGACTTCGAAATAGTAGACAATATTATCCATACTAGAAGTCTACCTAATAATGGTTATGGAGTGACTATGTTAAATCAAACGATACATATCCGTTTAAACGACGTAAGTGAAAAACAATTTGTAGCGGCATTTGTACACGAATAAGCACACGTTTTAACCCCTATTTCAATCATTGCATCTGGTTAAAAACGTATGAATTTTTAATGAGTTATTAAATAACATGAAAGAAGTTGGGAATATGACGGGTTTGGAACTGTAGCAGGGGTGAATTGTCTGCCTCTCTCGGAAGTCGCAGATTCATTTTCATATTAAATGTAAACTGAAACTACAAATCATAGTTCACTTACGACGTTCAGACGGATAAATATCGTGGTAGTAAATATGGTTTTTTTAACAGTGTATTAAACATAAATATATTTTTTCTTCATTGTTATTGTTGTATATTTATTACTGATACAGTTACATACGTTTTGCTGTTCCTTCAATTAGGTTTTACTTGATGTGAATTGACTGTCGTGTTGACAGTACTGTGTGTTGAATGTACTGTAACCGTATATACATGTTCAGAGATTACCTTTATCACCTTTCCCTTGTAATAAAGACACAACACAAACGACCTTTACCTTATATACGGTCTTAAATCAACGTACGCTGACATTATGACGGCTTTAAGGAGATTACATTTTTACATGTCAATGGGGTACTGTTCACACATCCGGTCCTATATCAACAGACGCAGATAATATTACTACTATTGAGGAGATTAATTTCGACATTGTTAAGGAATACTGTTCACACATCCGGCCTTAAATCAACAGACGCAGACAGTATGACGTGTGTTAGGGAAATTATCTTTTGACATGTCAATGGGATCTTGTTCACACACCCGGTCCTATATCAACAGACGCAGATAGTATGACGTCTGTTAAGGAGTTCACCTTTTGACATATCAATGGGATATTGTTCGCACATCCGGTATTTTATCTGGACGTCATTAAGGTAAGACGTTAGATTAATTGCTTGGCCATACATGTTCGACTGTGTGATCTCACAATTTCTGGACATTGCGCAACATCCGTGATTAAAACATGGTCGTGCATTCCTTATATGAAAATGACTAGTTCAACAAAATGGCACCCGCTTATGTGTCAATCCTATATGCAAATGAGATACTATAACTAGGTCAACACAAATGGCGCATGCGCAGTCCTTGACACCGAAGAGACATACTTACTACTTCAGTGGTAGGAATTGTTGGCATGGATAAATGGGACATTTCGAAGCTCGGTCTTTCGCTTTCGTGTCGCTGTTATATTTACGTTTGTATTTAATTTCGCATAGTCACTAGGAAGTGTCCACATGGGTCAGTATTAAAAGCCTAAATTTGACGCATGTTGCGTGACAAACGCTATGGGTGGTGAGATCACTTTTTTCTGAATTCAATACTCAATTAAATGAAAATTGTAAAATATGATATCGTTTTGAACAAATTTCTAGTCCTACGTAAGCTGATCCAGTGTCCGGTGAAATCCCTCCGAATAATGTTGATTACTTCAATTGCTGACACTTTCCCACATACAGCAAATCTGCAGCAGACGACTTTGAAATCATCTTGGAATTTATATATAAATGAAGAGCAATATTAAATAAATGTGGTTGTATGGTGTTTAACGCCAATTTTTCAGTTATATCACGGCGTGTCCTGGGTATGTTAACTTTTATCATTACAGCATCTACCCTGAGCGCCAAGCACAGACATCCATTACAACCATCTTTAAAGTCTTTGGTATGACCCGGCTAGGGATTGAACTCATAAAATAAAGTATTTTGTCACAATATTTTTATAAGTTGTCCGCTGCAAAACGACACATCTTTTAATTGTGTAGTGTATATTTATATAGAATTGAAACGCTGTTAGAAAAGCAGAATCTGATGAATTTAAAAAAAATGCAATTTCCCCCACATTGTTTAAATTATAATTAGCAGCTAAAAGTCTTCCCACATACAGACGCTTTCTGGCGCGTATACAAGCGGATAACTTATTAAAACATTGTGACAAAACGAGAAAATCGTCAAAATGAGCAATTTCTCCGTTAGTCTCAATGTTTTCTACTTTATCTTATGAGTTCGATCCCTAGACGAGTCATACCAAAGATTTAAAAAATGGTAGTAATAGCTGCCCTGCTTGGAGCCAAGGGTTGCGGGGTAAGCATTTCGACTGACTGGCTGGTGGCTGATAAAAGGTAACTAATACCCAGGAAATGCCGTGATATAACTGAAACATTGTTGAAAGTGGCGTAAAACACCATACAACGACATTTTTTAAAATATTGTTCTTTCATTTATAGAGAGTTTCCAAGATGATTTTAAAGTCGTATGCTGCAGATTTGTTGTATGTGGGAAAGTGTTAGCAATTGAAGTGATCAAAGTTATTCTTTGATTCGGAGGGATTTCAGCAGAGTGACACTCGATCCGCTTACGTAGGTGTAGACATTTGTTTCAAAACCATATCAAATTTTACAATCTTCATTTAATTGAGTATCGAATTCAGGAAAAGAAAGTGACCTCAGCACCCATATCGTTTGTAACGCAACATGCGTCAAGACTATGATTGTAATACTGACGCATGTGCACTTCCTAGTGACTATGCGAAATTAAATACATACGTAAATATAACAGCGTCACGAAAGATATAGACCGAGCTTCAAACTGCTACGTTTATCCATGCCAACAATTCCAACCACTGAGTTAGTTAGTAGGATTATGACTCTAGCTTATTATGAGTATCAACTGATATACACGTGTATGGATAGTCAATGCTATCGATGATTGTGTGATGAGTAAACTAATCAACGCCCAGCGACACTGGCTTCATATACCCGACATTCATCCTAAAGGAGATTGTTTTGAGCTGGCCCGGTTGATACACGTATTACATATACAGATCTGAGTTAAAGTAAAATTTGTATTTGAGAGGAAAGTGGTTTGCATTGTATCGGACATCGGACTTAGTATGTACATCTTTATTACATCTATTCTATAAATAATTTTTTATTAAATATTTAAATTTGGACTGCATTTTATGAATTTAACTCGGTGCTTTATTTTCACATCTGACTTTGTACATCTTTTATTTTGGATTTATTCTATACACTATTTATTCTTTCATTTTAATAAGTGGTTACATTTTGTTGGACTGCATTTTATGAATATAATTCGGTTCGGTATTTTTATTTGACACACTGGTCAATTTTACATTGTTTTGCTAACACATTTTGAATTTGTTTGTTTTTAAGAGTATCATTGAAACTATAAATACATTCATGTCGTATATATATATATATATATATATATATGAATATTTGCATCATAGATTTAATTATCATCATTACTTCATGTTTGATATATTCCACATTGAAAGTGTGAGACCGCATCTTTAGTGGTAGGGCGTCCTGCTCGAATGCGGGAAAACGCGGATTTGATCACCGGCTTGGTCATACCATAATATTGTAGACTATGGCTTGTGGCGTTTTAGCATTACGACTTATTTAAAAATAATTATAATAATGTAATACTAATTTATTTGAAGAAGCTGATTTATTTTGTGAGTTAACACTAAGCTCCGTGAGGCCTTGTGAAAGGATATCATAGAATTACAAGTACAATCATAATATAATTGCATTATTGCATTATACGTACACACAATTAAACATATGGATAGTTGAGTGTCAGCATTATAAATATTAAGTCTTAGATTTTAGCTCTCTGTCTGTCTGTCTCTCTGTCTATGGCTGTCTCTCTGTGTGTCCCTCTCTGTCTTGGTCAGTATGTCAATCTCACTGTCTCTATATGTCTGTCTGTTAATCTCTATATTTGTATATGTCTCTTCAAGGTCACATGAGGTCAAATCATGTAAATGCCCAAGAACACACATTTCAGTACGCCAAAAATATAGTCAAAAAAGTCTTGGCTGAATGGCAACTGCAAACATAAGCAAAAGTCAATTAAGTAAAGCAAATCAACTTACTCTAGCTAACCAAATAAAATTACAAGAGTCTGGATGTGCACATATTTTTGTTTAAGGGAATAAAGGATAATGGTATCATTACGCTTCGCCCCTCTCATATACTCAAGTTTGCACACACTACCTAGACAACTTTCCCCTTGTAAATTGTAACCCTACGTTCCCTCTATTAACAGAAAAAAGTAGAGTCACATTACATTTCATCTGACAAAGTAGATTTGGTTCTTTTTCGATTTTTGAAAATCATTGTTTCGCACTCGCAAATGCAGTTGCAGTCAACACCTTTTGAAAACATTGTGGCAAATGGAGACATTGCTCTTAAAGAGCAATATCTCATTTTGCCACAATGTCTTCTATGCTATTCTGAAACATTACGAAGAATAAAACTTATATATATACCCTTACCCTCATGCGGAGGCCTATGCAGCAGGCGACTCTTGTCTTGGACATTTTGTGGCGAAAGAAGAACTTGTGTGTTACTATCTACGCGTAATATTTTCTACGGAGAACTAATGCTGCGGCATCAGAATGGTTAAAAGAACTTGTCTGCAGATGTTAAGATAATTGTAACAGAACTGTTCATTCAGTGAACCTCTAAATATGTTTCAATCTTATTAATGAGTTGAATGTCATAGAAACCAGGTGGCATATGAAAAGAGGAAAATAAAACTTAAAATCACCCTTATCCACTGGATAAAAAAGAAATGTCACAGGAATATTATTTTGGTGGTCCTTTTCTTAATTTTAAGATACATGTAGAACTGTTGTTTTGTGCAGTAACAGAAAGGGAGTTAAATGCAAAAACATTAAATTTCTTCTCCTCTGAATCTGCAAGTTAGATTCAAAGGTTATTTAGTAGAAATTGTCCTTCTAAGTGACTCTCTACGAAAAATAATCAAGCCATCATGATAATGGATTGAAAAAAAGGCAGCGAGGAGGTTAAAAAAAAGGGCAAAATGATAAAAGTTTAAAACTAAATTCTTATAAAACTCCTCGTCTGATATGTTCGTTCACTGGCCCTCTTTATATTTCTTTACGCCATATTGGTTGGTCGAAAGACAAATTTATTAGGCGGCATCAAAAAATGGGTAAATTGGCCTTACAGTTTCGAATGGCATCTCATCCTAATACAAATAGCAAATTTCAACAAAACTTCACAGAAATAATCCCTTGTTGGTCACTTTCAAATGTGTTCAGCAGATATAAATTTTGAATTATAAACCTGTATTACTGCTTAAGCAGGAAGGGGTACAATGCACAAAATGTAAACTTCACCTTCTCTGAATCCGCTTGTCAGATTCCACGATAGTTAAGAACACACGTTGCTTGATTGACCCTTTGCTTATGCTGTATTTATTGATTAAAGAAATAGCAGAGTCAGACGCCATCAGAAAAGGGGAAAATGACATAACTTAGTTGTTACTTTTCTATTCAAGATTTTATCTGAATTTGTTTGAGCAATATTGATTGGCTGGAAAGGTAAAATGATCGAGCTTTAATCTTCGAACAAAATATCCTCCTAAACAATTTAAATGATATAACCGAAACCTCATTGGATGTTACGTTGGTGGTCTTCTTACAAACTGTTCAAACCTAGCAGGTCTCCACGCCCTTGTTTAAATTTTCTCGGAGATTAGCAGTTACCCATATGCTACTTAGATACCACTCAGACAGGGGAGGGGGTCGGTACAGGGACATGACTGTCCTCTGTATTGGAGATGAAAAACTCTTTGTACATTATTACATTGTATTTGGTTAAGGCCTCTTTATATTATTATTTTTAATATTATAAAAACATTCTGTCAAAATAGAAGCTTGCAATCAATTTTGTTTGACAGAAACTAAACAAAAAATGTAATGTTGGAGATGAACAATCAGAAAACCATTCAAAACACAACAGTTTGGGTAGATTAAACTTCTAAGTTTACTGTTATCATTGTAAATAATAATAATAAGATTGCTTTAATATATGGCATACTCTGAATTTGTATGTTGGTTTGGTACAGTAAATCAATAAGAAGACACTGTACCGCCATGATTGTTCATGGTGGGATTTCCATATATTTATTTGGTTATATGAACATTAATAAAGTACTGTGTGGACCGAATTCTTATTCAAAAACAATTTCAGTCAATTAATTTTCAGAAGACCAACAAGATTTTATTATCTTAGAAATATTTAATCCTGGCCTGATGCATCAATACTTGTCTGTCATTATGGGGATTTATTTTGGATAAATATTTCTACATGGGTTTTTATATCTCCTTAACCGATTGGAATGCTACCTTTACTACTTTCAGTACTTTGATTTTAAGAAATATCGTGAATCTTGTCTATCTTAAGGTTTTTCGTAGACTCTGATTAGTCTCCAGTAGTATTGGAGTGTTAAGGATGTTGCGCCGGATTTCCGGAATGGGACTTTTTCTTTTTTAGACATGTTGTCATACTCTTTCCGACATAAAGGCGCTTGCAGCAAACGAATCGTGAATAATGATAAGGGGAAAAAAGGCGCACATACTTTATTCAAGAGATTTTCAATGTTTTCAACTAATTGTTTTCGAAGTATATGTTGTTTTTTTAAATGGTTCAGTTTAATATCAGTGATACTGATAACGCGTCGGTATATAACGAAGTTGTATTGGTGTTGTAATGGTGTTCCTTTCAATTTCGATTTATAGCAATACGATTGTATAGGCGAGCGAGTTAATCAGATATTTTGTAAATATTTTTAGGACGATGGCGAAATTATTTGTGGTATTCTGGCTATGTTTAGCCTGGGCTGATTTCATCAATGGCCACGGTTATATGAAAGATCCGGTAAGCAGAAGTGCTGTAATGAACCCTGTTGCTAATGGAACTAACTGCCACAATGGTGGATTTAACGACACACCCCAGGGGAATTTCTGTGGGGGCACATCGGTAAGTGGTTTCATTTATAGCATATATTTCTTTTATTATATCTCAGTTAGCGACGCATGCTGTTAATCCAGAGTTGTGAGCTCGAATCCCAATCCGGTAAACACTCTTTTCACCCGTGAATGTGACTAGCAATCTATGTTGGTAGCAGCAATTTGCTTGAAAATATAGAGTACTGGTGCGAAGAAGCAAGAACACATATGGATACGGTCGTTACAACACACTCATTATACTATACACTTTAACCCTGTTCCACCTGCATGCATTTCGACAAATCCGCAGCATACGACATTTGAAAACAGTGTGTCAAAATAATAAATTGGTCATAATTTGCAACATTAACTCCATTAAATACTTTACACTTTCGTAAACAGACATATTCTTAAGTTTTCCAAGATATCGTTGAAAATCGTCTGCTGGAGAATTGATGCATATGGTGAAAAGGGTAAGGGAATAAGGTCCTGGCTTAGTTATAGGGCGTCGTCATGCAGAGGTTCTCAATTTGATTGCACAAAAAGAGGGATGGGGGCTACCTTCAGTCAGACTCGGTGCGAGTACTGGATAAGTATTAAGGGGTTCAATTTCAGCGACTGAACAAGACATTGTGGTCGTACCTATTTCAACGGACGTTGACCATAAAGCAAACAATTTGAAACAGATGTGCGCACTGTAAAATAGTTCAAACAATTATTACTGAATACTAAAAATAAGCGAATGCCAGATGTTAACAAGACGAATTTTGATGCTAAGAATCAAAGACGCCGCGAATGATTTAAAAGCAATTAAGGGAAGCAGATGCAGTTCAGTATATTTAAATAACCTGTGTAAACGGACAGGATGTAAATATTTTGAACATGATGACCAAATGTCTCTTTATTTAAGACAAGAAGGCCAAGATGTACCTTTATTGCTCACCTGGCTACCATAGTCTATAATAAAATGTTATCAAGATCAAAAATGGTAAATTTCGACGTAGGGATTAGACATTTTATATGCTTCGATCCATGCCATATTATTCAGCATGTAAGTTTAGTCGTTAAAGGACTAGTTTAGTCTTCAAACCATACAAGCTGAGGTTTTTTAATTTTTTACCAAAACCCTTTTTAAATCTGCTCTAACTAGATCATTTAGATAAACGAAAAACAAAGATGCTGAAATATTAACAGATATTAACTTGAGACAAGCTT
>JAUELF010287831.1:0-10167 GCA_031471495.1 Clinocardium nuttallii | reverse complement strand
TTTGTCAAAACATAGGAAATCTCCATAATTGAATGTATAACCTATGACTAAAAGTGGAAAACATTGTGGCAAAAGGAAATTCAAAATTGCACGTTTTGTGCAATTTTTCTTTTTGTCACTATGTTTTAAAAAAGCGGTCTGCTGCAGAGGCATCAGAAAGCGTCTATATGAGGGAAAGGGTTAACAAAAGTTACAAAATCTGATTGATTATACCATTATGGTATCACATGGGACCAGGTTAGCGATCTAAAATCTTCTAGGTTCTCTTGTTATCATTTCCACAGAGATGAGTTTTGTCATCCTTGGCTTTATTTATGTGATTATATATTTGCAGTTTAAAACGGTCAGAAATTGACGTGAGAGATTGTGATTATAGAGATCAGACAGAAACTGTAAGATGAAAATTGAAGAAGGTACATATTTTTTATACAGTACAATACAAAACAAATAGTATATAATAATTTGTTATCCTTTTCATACAATATTTTCAACCTTATCCAATACTTGGAGATTGTTTGCTGCAGATTTGTTGCATGTTAGAAAGGGTTTACTCCAGTTATTTTATATGTTTTCCCTTAGAACGATATTTCAAGGCTGTCATGGATGTAAAATCTTGCTCTGATGCAGATACCTTTTCATTTGTCTACAGCAGCTTACAACATCTGAAAACATTTGAAAGAAGAAGATATTGGTCATCATACCTTGCCGTGATGAGAAATATCTTTTATATTGGTAACATTTGGGGTGGTTTGTTGTTTTTTAACTTCCATATAAAGATCATTTTAAATAAAAGATGCCATCATATTTGTGGAGACCAAATAATAATTTGTGAAACATGATTTATGATATTAACTTCTTTGCAGAGATAAATAAATTCACTCACGAAGTTGAAGAAACTTTCCGTGAGGTTAAAGACCATGTGATACTGACAGTGGAGCAACATAGCCTTGTTATAGCTCTTGTTCTGATGTCCGTGACGTCAGCCATTCTCATCATTGGCACAGTGTATATGTGGTGCTTCCATCACCCTTCAAGGTCGGAGAGATCCAGGCCAGTCAAAGAGGTGGAAAAGAAACAGGCAAACAGTGCTTCTTCTTCCAAGGAAACCAATAACATCCAAGAACAAAACGATGAAGATATAATTACAACTTGTAATAGTGATGAAAACATTGTTGTGGAAGATTTAATTGAGGCAAAAGCTGAATCTCTGGATATAATGCAGGATAACAAAGAGAAGGTTGTTGAAGTAAGAAAAAGAGTGCCGAGTACTAGTGGAAGTGTCAATAATAATGAGAGTCCTGTTAAATCAAAAATACCTGTCAGACGATCCAATAGCAGAACCAAACAGTCATGATGTTTTGATAAGTTTTGGTTTGGTTTTGTTAACCTTTTTACGATTTTCATGCCAACCAGTTGTATGGGTTTTATAGTTTGATTTGATATCCAGATACAGCTGTTTAGCATACTGGAAGTGTTTCCCATAAAGCCATCATTTTCTATAGATTATTTAGAACCTTTAACCATTTCCCTCATGTAGATGTTTTCTGATGCCTCTGCAGCAGACAGTTTTTTCAACACTAGCAGCAAATGGAGAAATTGACCAAGGTGATCCTTTGTCACCATGTTTTAAATTCTGTTCAATTATGGTACTTTTATGTAAAGGGTTTTCCATTTTTTGGGGAGTATGTAATCAATGTTGTCTCCTGCAGATTTGTTGTATGTGGGAAAGGGTTGACTTTTTAATTATTTTGTATCACTAGCCTCTGTGTATATCTTCCAGAAAAGCTAAACTTGTGGTGTGTGTATGCGAGTTTACATGCAGATCTGTCTATCAATTCTATCTGATCCAATTCTTTACTGTTTGTTAGAAGGACCTCAGAGCTACAGATAAGAAGCAGTATATTATTCTTTTCCTCACAATATCTCTCTTAAAGTCTAACCAAACCCTATGATGTGGCTACTCAAAAGAATCGTCTCAATGAGACATAGGTTTAAAGTGTCGGATCAGGATTTTAGAACATG
This sequence comes from Clinocardium nuttallii, assembly GCA_031471495.1. Classification (NCBI taxonomy): domain Eukaryota; kingdom Metazoa; phylum Mollusca; class Bivalvia; order Cardiida; family Cardiidae; genus Clinocardium; species Clinocardium nuttallii. The sequence continues at coordinate 8,145 of JAUELF010287831.1, read as the reverse complement.
CAAAACGCCCCTCATCTAGAGCTATGGAAGATTCATTATAGCTCCTGTAATTACCTGGCAGATCTAGATGGGAATGTTAAAAACCAACACATTCTTCCATGCAACATTTATGCAGCAGATGACTTTCAAAACAGTTAAGCTTCAAAATCAAATTACATGTGCCTTTAAATGTCGGTAGATTTATTTTTAAAATAGATTTAGAAATATTGTGGCAAAAGTGATTAGCAGCTGCAGATGTGCCAAAATGAAACTGCATGAGGGAAAGGATTAGTATTAACTGGTTACATTATGTCCTGATGTTGCTTTTACCTGGAGTGGATTCAAAATTTCATGTGAACTTCCAGTATATTGTACTGTTATTTTGTTGAATTCCTGAACATTTGCCTGGATTTAAATACACTGGTTTTGGCTTTATTAACAATTTTTCAATATTCAATTTCAACCTTTTCCTTTCCAATGAACAACTCCATTTATAAATATAGGGAAATATGAAACAGCAGTGTATTAATGTTATAAAAAAAGGGTAAAGCTTACACATTGTAAAGTATGTTGATGTCATTCTATTGAGCTGTTTTAACAAATACAAATGTATAGGTGTATTTTCAACCTAAATTTAAAAAAAGGTATTACCCTTTCAGTTTCTAACACATTACAAATGTGCAACAAAATATAATTAATCTGTATATGATATATACATAAGAGAATACATTTAAAGTTTGTGTTTCCTTCTTTTTTGTCAAGTTTTAGATCATTCATGTTTGTGGTCCATTGAATTGACTTTGGAAGCCAATTGATTTATATAGCCATATAGATGATAGAGATTTGCTCAATTTCATACCATGGTTTTTGTCAAATTTAATCACATTGTCAATTTGCCATCAATTTCTATTATTATAAACTTGTATGGCACCTTTTTACCATATTTTTTTTGTTTATCTCTACACAGTTAACTCTTGATATGCATGCTAAATGACTTATTAAGCTGTTGATGCGCCATTAAACTATATACATCATTAACCCTTTCCCATATATACATCAAACGACTTTGGAAACACCTTGGCAAAAATATGGAAATTCTCTCGAAACAAACAGAAAAATCTCATAATGAGCAACTTCTCCTTTTGCCACAATGTTTTTAAAAGTTGTCTTCTGCAGAGGCGTCTGTATGTTGGAATGGGTTATGTCATTATGCTTGAACATATTTTTATTAACCCCATTTTAATATGTCAACAAGTAAACAACACATGACGTTAAAGAAAGGAAATAAAAAAAAAAGTTTAGTAAAATTTTCCTATGTAAGGTTATTATGCCCCCTTTCAAAGAAAGGGGGCTATATTGCTATGCACATGTTGGTCGGTTGATTGGTCCGTCTGTAGACCAAAGCTTGTCCAACTGATAACTCAACAATGCCTTGACCTACGGTCCTCAAACTTAAAATGGGGGTTGGGCCTGACCAGTAGATGAACCGTATTTATTTTGAGGTCAAAGGTCAAGGGCACAGTGACCTTGAACACAAAAACCTTTTTTAAGCTTGTCTGAGTGATAACTCAACAATGCCTATGGTCCTCAAACTTGACATGGAGGTTGGGCCTGACCAGCAGATGAGGTCATTGAGTCAAAGGTCAAGGTAACAGTGACCTTGAACACAAAAACCTTTTTAAGCTTGTCCGAGTGATAACTCGACAATGCCTGGACCTATGGTCCTCAAACTTTACATGGAGGTTGGGCCTGACCAGTAGATGAATCCTATTTATTTTGAGGTCAGAGGTCAAGGTAACAGTGACCTTGAACACAAAAAACATTTTTAAGCTTGTCCAAGTGATAACTCAACAATGTCAAGATCTATGGTCCTCAAACTTGATGTGGATGTTGGGCCTGACCAGTTAATGAACCCTATATATTTTTAGGTAATTGGGTCAAAGGTCAAGGTCACAGTGACCTTGGACACAAAAACCTTGTCCAAGTGATTACTGGATATTGCCTGCACCCATGGTCCTCAAACTTGATGTGGAGGCTGAGGGTGACCAGTAGATGAACCCTATTAATTTTCGAGGTCATCAGATCAAAGGTCAAGGTCACAGTGACCTTGGAACTCCAAAAGCTTGTCCGAGTAATAACTTGACACTGCCTGCACCCATGGCTCTCAAACTTGACATGGGGCTGGGGGTGACCAGTAGATGACCCCTTATAGTTTTTGAGGTCATCATGACAAGGGTCAAGGTCACAGTGACCTTGAATGCAATAGTTTGTCTATAACTCAACATTTTGCCTGCACCCATGGCCCTTAAACTTGACATGGAGGCTGTGGGTGATGAGTAAATAAATTATAACCCCTTTTGGTTTTCAAAGGCACCGAGTCAAAGGTCAAGGTCACAGTGACCTTGAACCTGAAAAGTTTGTCCGAGTGATAACTCGGCATTGCCTGCACCCATGGCCCTCAAACTTGACATCGAGGCTGGGGGTGACTAGTAGATAACCCCATTGATTTTGAGGTAATTGGGTCAAAAATTGTCCAATTATTCCTGACAACATGGCACTCAAGGGGGCAAACATCTCATGTTGTCACCTGTCTTCAGTAGCCAAATTGTACTCTTCCCTGATTGGCTGCTCAAGAAAAGTTTGACTGTAGTTATTATTGTAAGCTCTGAGCTTGTTATGTTTTCATTTTGCATGTACAATAGCTACCAGTTGTTACTATGTTTTACATAGACATTCCTAGAAGTCATCTGAATATGCATCCTCGGTACCCAGGCTATTCATAAAATGTGTGATATACTCTGGGCAAATTGGCTGTTAAAATCTCGTACTCATGAATAATTTATCAGGTGAAATGCAGCCGCTTGATTGGCCGCAATATGACACAAACTTAATGTAATACGAAAAGTAAAGTGTAGTTACGGAGGAAATGGTGGTGCATGCTTTACGAAGTTTCCTTAGCCAATTTGCCCAGGGTATCATATATTTTATGAATAGCCATGGTACCAAGGATGCTAAATATCTTGAACGTGTCTAATCTTATTTATGATACGTATGATGCCGTTGAAAGACGTTTTTATTGTGATACCCTTGGCGACCAGTCTATAAGTCGTCCTCAAAAATCTTTAATCTTACCGCATAACGCAAAAACATATTTAAATGACACTTGGTGCAATGTTCCTCGAAAAAATAAGCATGTCTTTTAAAATTTACCAAGCAAAAATAACTCGACCTTTGATAATAATTCAGTTATGCCCCTTTTTAGAAGAAATTCTTGGGGAAAAAAAACTATAAGCGTTCTCTCTGCGGGCGCTCTTGTTTAAAAGCATCTTTCAAAACAAAAGAAATTGCTTGAAATGAACAATTTCTCTTACAATATTTTCATATCTGGATAAAATATATTCTGTCAATTTTCAAAATCTTATCAATTTTGGTCATATGTATTGAAAGCATACAACAACTGATATCATATAATATATATTTATTATGTATGATGTACTTAGTCCTTTACCCCGAAATGAACTAGTATAAGTTCATTAGTGCAGACTTGATTTACTTATAATTCCACATCCTAAAACAATTAAACCTTAGGATGAGCCAGTTATGACACTTTGTTACTATAAATAGATAATCAAATGTTGACCCTTTCCCACAAATAGATATTTTCTGATGCATCTGCAGCAGGTGTGTTTTGAAAACATTTAGGCAAAAGGAGAAATTACTCATTATAAATGAGCAATTTCTTCTTACGCCACAATGATTTCAAGCTTATTAAAAATTAAAAATAAAATTTTTCATTAGGGCTCTAAATTTTGCCTAGATTTGCATTTATGCCGAGTGCGAGGGAAAATAACTTCAACAAGCAACAACAAAGCCTAGATTTACGTAAACTTGCGGTATATGGAAAAGGGTTAACAGTTCATGCCAAAATAACGTCAGTTCTTTAATCACACCTTATGTTGATTCAACGAAAACTTTTAAAGTACCGAATAACACAACTATTTGTGAATAGGATATTTCATGCCTTTCGACTGTGACATGGACATGGTGAAAACCAGGTTTAACCCTTTCCCACATACAACAAATCTGCAGCAGACTTAGTTACAGAAACCTGAAAAGTTTTCACAAAAGATAGCTTATAATTATTATTAAATAACGTTGAAAACAATGTGGCCAAAGGAGAAATTACTCATCATGAACAGTTTCACCTTTGGCCACATTGTTTTCAAAAGTGTCAAAATACGTCTGCATGTGGAAAAGGGTTAAGAAACAGATTTTATTTTTCGTGACTAAAACTATAGAACTATTACTATATTGCATCTTCCATTAAAATTTTGTAAATTGTATCAATATTTTTATATTCCAAAGGTTAATGGGAAATATTCTTCATATTGAAGGCAAAGGTTTATGGTCATATATAGCATAAACATTGTGAGTTATATTGGTCTCCACTTGTTATTGTTACTGTCATTATCCCTTTCCAACCTATTTTGATACATCTACTGCGCAGTCAACCATTGAAAACATCGTGACAAAAGAAGAGATTGCTTGTTTTGAGCAAATTCTCAATTCACCTCAATGTTTTCAAGTTGTTTCAATGATTATTATTATACATTCATTAATAGAAATTGTCCTTTACTTTTGCCTAGATGTTTTCAAAGTGGTGCATGTGTGCTGCAGATTTGATGTATTTGGAAAGGGCTAATTATATTATAAGTATGCAAATTCGAGTTGCAAGAGGGTAATGTAATATAGACTACTACAAAGCATTGTAAGATCAACACTTCAATAACACGATCGCCCATTATCATGATATTATCACTCCGTTAATTAGTTCTTGATGAACACCTCTGCCCTCCATACCTCACGAACTAGGAGAAAGTAAACAATGACGAATCTTCTTCTTTAATGTACTCTCTATTGGATTAATGGCAATTAACCTCATATTACATGATATATTAATTTTAGAATATCATAAATTAAATGATCAGATGGGAACACAGGAAATATTTTTATGCGCAGGATTTAGTCGGGGAAAAAACCCACCATACTCTGCTTCAAACTCACTTGGCAAAAACTTCGACTTTTGAGAAGAGAGTCAATTGTTTTCCATTTTGGCCAGGTCAGTTTTGAGATGTCAACGTTAATTTAATGTATACAATGATGACCTTAGGTTAATTTGCTTACATTCAAAACTGGAGCAACCTTTGATTGGTCAACCCATTTTACCACAAAAACCCATTTTTCGCTCAACTTACTAACCCTTTCCCACCTACAACAAATCTGCAGCAGACAACTTTGAAAACCTAAAAAATCTCCATAAAAGAAAGTTGAAAACATTGCCAAAGGAGAAATAATATTGCTTATCATGAGCAATTTCACCTTTGGCCACAATGTTTATAAAAGTCGTCTGCTGTATTATGCATCAAAATGCGTCTTCAGGTGGGAAAGGGCTAATTGCAGTCACAAATGATAGTAGCTTAGACTAAACTCCTAAGGGCTTTAACCTTCTCCTACATACAGATACATTTTGATGCCTCTGCAATATATTACTTTTGAAAACATTGTGACAAATGGACAATTTCCCGATTGCCACAAAGATTTCATCTCTGTTCAATAGTGCTACAATTACTTATGGAGACCTTTCAAAAAAAAAATCTAGAAATTTTCAAAGCCGTCTGCTGCAGAATTGTTGTATGTGGGATAGGCTTAATTCATATATATACTGCAATCTTAAAAACACTTAAAGTTGTCTCATATACTATCAGCTAACTTTACTAAATCTTGTAATCCTGTCCCTGATACTGACAACTTCTTCCACAATGTTTCAATTTTGTAACAAAAATGTATAAAAACAATTTGGCTCATGTTCTTTCAGAGGATATTTTAACCCTTTCCTACATATGAGCCATCCTGTGAGAAAACCAACATTATGGCATCTGCTTAATGTATTGACCAGATCGGCCTGTGCTGTCCATGCAGACTGATCCGGACCAACACATTCAGCCTCAGGGGGATAGACGTATAGAGTAATGATTCCTGAAACGGAAAATCCACAGGAGGTGAAGCGTGTCTATCTGTGTTAGCCTGTACTGCTTGTTAGGCTGTTCGGGGTCGACACTTTACGCAGAGTCGACAATGTTGGTTTTCTCAGGGACACAGCTCATATGATAAATCTGCAGCACACGACATTGGAAAACATCTTGGCAACAATTTAGCAAAAAAATAATTTAATATTTAATTATTTAATACAGTTGAAAACATTGAGGCAAAAGGTAAAATATTGCTTCAAATGATCGCTTTCTTCTTTTGCCACAACGTTTCCAGGAGATGCGTTAAAATGTTGGAAAGGGTTAAAATGTTTCATAGAATAATGACCCTTTGGAGATACAATTGCAGCAGACTTTTGAAAACAAGGGCCAGTTCTCCTTTTGCCACCAAAATGTTTTCAACTATATTCAATAATGACATCTTAATTTTACAGAGATTCTCAATCTTTCCTTTTCCCACATATAGACGCTAAATTTCTGACGCCTCTGCTACAGACGGCTTTTTGAAAACATAGTGACAAAAGAAGAAATTGCACAAAACATTATCTAAAAGGTATCTATTCAATTATAGAGATTTTCTATTTGTTGACAAAAATATGTTCAAAGTCGTCTGCTGCAGAATTGTTGTATGAGGGAAAGGGTTAAATCTACATGTTTTCTAAGTAAGTTGTCTACCGTCTATTTCTTGTATGTGGGAAAGGGTTCATAAATGTTGTATTCTTTCTATATTATACACATTCTTGTCTTTAATTCAGGAATTATGCATAAGATGTCTTTTTCTTAGACTTGGTTCTTTAATAATGTTAATAAGAAGCCACTTAAAATTTTGGCAGAGTGTTTAAACATTTCCCTTTTACGCTATTTAGAGGAGATTGTCTGCATTGAAAAGAGCATTCTGAGGAAAGCAGGGTAAAACTGGAAAAGTGGAAGTGATAATATTGTTCACATAGTTGAAAACATCGTTAGAAATAGAGAAACTAATGTTTATGATGAATTTCTTGTATTTCCTGGTTTTCTAAAGCAGACTGCTGCAGTTTACCCATCCTTTCTCTGATACATCTGCAGCAGACAATTTTGAAAACATTCAGGGCAAAGGAAAAACTCTCAATGATGGTCACAATGTTTTCAACTGTATTAATTAAAAACTCCCAGTTTAGCAAACCGTTCAAGTTTGTGCCAAGACGTTGTCAAAGTTGTCTGCTGCAGATTTGTTGAATGTGGGGGAGGGTTAAGTCGTCTGTATGAGGGATATGGCTAATTAGAAACTACAAAGTCATGGTTGTTCTTGAAAATATAATTGTTGCACACTATTACATTATATTATACCTTAGACTTGTAAACCCTTTCAGGCATTATCAAAACTGCAGCAGATGACTTTGAAAATATCCTTAAGCTCTATTAATGAAAGTGTAATCATTGAAGAGGGTAAAAAACATTGTGGCAGAGTGGAAATTTGTGGGAATAATTCCCTCATATAGATGCTTTCTGACGCCTAGCTCTGCAACAGACGGCTTCTTAAAAACATTATATCCAGTGAAAAAAGAAGAAATTGCCACAATGTTTTCCACTTTTCTTCATAGGTTATCCATTCAATTATAGAGATTTTTATTTTTTTGACAAAATATGTTTAAAGTCGGCTTGTCAGAAATATTGTATGAGGGAAAGGGTTAAACAAACCTTTGCTCAGCTGATTCAGGATGCATTTGATGCAGTTGACTTTTTGAAAACATCATACACACAGTACTGTATTGTCAAAATGGTATGCTCCTTAGGCATCAATAATTGCCTCTATTAGGGAAAAAGTTAGCCCTTTCCCACATATAGCAGACAGTTTTGGAAACATTGTGGCAATTCTATCAAAATTATCCTTTCATTAACAGAGATTTTTCCAACTTTTAGCTCTACTGGCCAAAGGCCAGAAGGGCTTATGCCGTGGCGTTTTGTCTGTTGTGCGTGCGTCCGTCCGCCCATAAACAATTGCTTGTTAACACGATACAGTTCTCAGTTTTGATTGTATCTCAATCAAACTTATACAGTAGTAAGATATCCATGAGAGCTTGTTTCCTTTCGCAAACGAGCGAGATCCGCTCATGCAGGACTGGGTTATAGCCCTTGAAAT
>JAUELF010287820.1:0-10168 GCA_031471495.1 Clinocardium nuttallii | reverse complement strand
CTCATCAACGGCGTCGACTACAGCAACAGTATTGAAACCAGTCCATTCTTGTCCCGTGTGTTGTACGTCAAACAAGCCACATCACTGTTCAAGCTGATACGTGGGTTTGGCTTCCGAGTCTTGTATGGGTATAGGCGTATCTACGTTAGTGTTGATCCCTTCTATGATAACAAGGTAAGCTATCCGATTTTAAAGCAAGTTCTTTTTTATCCAAATTGGGAACGATAAACAAGCCACTTCGTCGTTTTATATAAGCAATTTGTACGGAAGCGTATTCTTGCTTCTTATATAAATGTATGATACAGATTGCAGCTGTATATGTTTTAAATGTGTTTAAATTACATAATAAATTGTTTTTTAAGTTTAGCTGTGCAAATTCCATTTATGATTTCAGCCCTACACATTGAACACATATAATGACGTCGAAGCATAACTCTATAACTTGAACGTGATAGGCGTAAACTTCTCCCAACATATCAGCCGTCTCGACAGAAAACCAACAATGTGGTCTCTGCCTTAAGTGTCGACCCTGATCAGCCTAAGCATGCAACACAGCCTTACCCTGATAAACACTTTTCGCTCGGCGGACAGCGCAGACTGATCTGGTCGATACATTATTCAGATGCCATATTGTTGGTTTTCTCGCGCGACTGCTCAGTTATGTTCATTCCACAATGTTTTTATAAACGCTTTTATTACAATCAAGAATGTTACAATTGGTTTTAAATAACACTTACATAAACAAATCGGGTTTTTTTCTAATTAATATCATGTGATACTTGTTAGATAAATCAACTTACAAATGTTGAACACAAAATGAATACATAGATTTGCATATATAATCTGGCTCCTTTTAGGTTTGTATAAACACGCCTGTTTATATCTTTATGTTTTGAAGCTCACAAAACTGACGCTTGTGTTTAAACATACATATGTCAAAACATTAATCAATTGCATAAATTTTCATATATAGTTTAGTCCTATTTTTAGATTTGTTTAAAAAGGCCTTTTTACATGTTTATTCTTTGAACCTCACACAACTGACCAGATTATTCAAACAGATATATTTTGTATATTTTTTCAGATTCAAGGATTGTGTGGAAAGTTTAACTACATTACATCTGACGATATGCAGTCGCCACAAGGTATTACAGAGACGAAGGTTGCGGCGTTCGTTACACACTACCGGTTCTCCGTAAACTGCCCAGTACAGGCGGAACTACCTGTTACCTTGGAATGTCAAAATGCCCTGGTAAGGTTAAACCACTTCCCTCATAAAGACGATTGGTGACGCTTCTGTAGCAGACGGCTTTTTTTAAAACATGGCAACACAAGAAGAAATTGCTCAAAACGAGCAATTTCTCATTTTGTCAACATTTTTCAACTCTAAAAAGTGGGACTTTGTTTTTTTATAGTCGTCTGCTGCAGATTTGTTGTATGTGGAAGAGGTTAACAACAGTGTGTTATTTAGTTATCGTATGATGTATACTTATGCATATTGTTAAAGAGTATTGACCGGGCCTCTTTGGGGTCGAATTGTGAAGAATGTGTTCTCCGTAGGAGCTTTATTAAACATTTCCCACATGCAGATTGTGTTTGACGCAATAACAGCAGACGACTTATGAAAACATTGTCCTCAAAGGTGAAATTGCTCGTGATAAGCAATTCCACTTTTTGTCACAATGTTTTCAACTTTTTTAAACAATTAAGCTATCTTCTATGGACATTTTTAGGTTTTTGTCACTATGTTTTCAAAGTCGTCTGCTGTAGATTTGTTGTATGTGGGACAGGGCTAATACACCCCTCGCCTGACTGTGGTATGAACATATATTGGCCGAGTGGTAAGCGTAGGGGATTTGGAAACGGGTGTCCCGGGTTCAATACCAGCTCGCGGAAGTGATAATGGAGTGCCTCGGGACAATACCTTTTCCTAGATTTGTGCTGGCTCTTCTTTCATCTCGAAATCATTAATAAATATCATGATATAACAGCAAGAGTATTTGAAAATGCCAAAAAACATAATCTAAAAGCCTCAGTTAGCCGCCTGACACAGGGAATGCGAGCTTTTACAATGGACTGTCACGGTGGCCTGTATAAATTATTAAAAGCAATGCTCTTTCGTTGATATACAGAAAGCCGAGGATCGGTAACCCAGTCGGTACCGATGCCGATTCCCAATCAAATAATTTTGGCTCGACCAACCTTTTCTCTTCTTCAACCTTCTGGGCTAAAAATGATGTGAATGTATGATTGCGCCCCAACCAGTATTCGACCTTAATCGAACTATATTTGAAAACAGCACACTCAACTACTATCATCTGTCTTTTAAATAGCTCACAAATGCACAGAGTAAATGCTCGCCGTTAATGAACACCACGCACCTATGGACTAAATGCAAAGGCTTGGTTCCCTTTCACCAGTATTACGACCAATGCGTGAGTGATATGTGCAGTATCAGCGTTTACACGGAAGTGGAACCAGTCTGTATCATTATGGCCGTTGTGGCACATGAGTGTGCACTCGCCGGGGCAATAATTGATAACTGGGCAGAGCATACTAGCATGGATGGACAATGTGGTAAGCTTTGATTTTTGTCACTTTCTTCCTCCTAAACACAACTTCAAATGACATTGGCTTTTATACTGTACATGGCATTAAACGACGTTCGACAAAAATGTGGCCCAAGAAGAAAATGCACATTGATGCAGTCTTATCTTGGTATACATTGTGCTGTACACACTATACCTTGTTTTGTACTCAGTATGTATATATCTTGTTCAATATGTCTAGCGGATGTAACTTCATGAATTTGATTGTTCTTTCCAATAGCCAGTAAATTACAACAATTTCGTCAAGGAGTCCAGAATAATAAGGATTAATTCGAATTTGGACATCTCTATGTTTGACTCATTAAAATCGCCCATATAATCTTATATTATATCTCTTTAAGACGACATTATTACCTGTCCAGCCTCCCAGTCGGGTTTGGGTTACAAAGAGTGTTCTACGGCTTGCAGCGGCCAGTGTCGGGACCTTCAGGTGGCAGATTCCACGTGTGTCGAGGAGTGCATACCGGGATGTCAATGTGCGGCGTCCCATCAGATGATGGACGATTACGGAACCTGTGTCAACACGGAAGATTGCACGTGCTATGATAAATACCTGCCTGAAGGGAACAGAATCGTCGATGCAGGAGATACCGTAGAGATGAACTGTCAGGAATGGTAGGTTTTTAACTTGTTTAGGGAAACTAGGGTTCGATCCCCGGTCGGGTCATACTAACCAGTTTTAAAGTGGTAGTGATTGCAATGTAGCCTCTCGTAGTCAGGATTACTGAAGTGTCGTTATTTAAAAGTTGGCTCGATACTATAGGGAAACACATAAGGCAGCCAATCCCAAACTACAGACGTAATTTGCATTTCCTTTACCACGCTAAAGTATAAATACAGGCATCTTTAACGATACGAAACCTATTTCAGCCCATATCTATGGTACACCATTTATGAAAGGACTTCAAGAGCCATTTCAATGAAGGTAAATGTTAACTGTTTGCAAACGTTGTACAACTATTCCTGTAAAAGTGCATACATCCATAACGAATTATGTCGAGCGATGATGCCTCAGTCTACAATGACGAGGGTTATCAATCTTGGGCCGCGGGCTTAAACTCGCATTCAGCCATTCATTCCTTTTGATGATAGACCAAATAAATGTGACTAACTTCATTAGTCTTCCAAATAGTCTATGTAAGAAGAAAATCAGTTATATGGGAAGGATGTAGTGTGGAGTACTGGACTATGACAGCCTTGTTAAGCACATTAGATCTGACAGCCGTTATTTAACTGAAATCCCGTTCAAAACGGCATAACACTGCAACCATACATCCATAAACTGTTTATATTACAGTACATGTGAAAACGGGACGTGGAGCTGTGTGGACATGGAAATATGCATATCAGAAGTGTCCTGTCCAAAGAATCAAGTTTTCTTTGAGGACACGACTGTATGCCAGACCACGTGCCAGACATACGCAATGCAATGTGAAGCCGGATACCTTTATTCCGGATGCGGATGTCCGTCTAACACGACAATGGCGCCTGACGTAAGTATAGCAATTATGATGCTCGTCAGGTATTCTGGAGTCTTCTCGCATCTTCATATTTCCTTAACATACATAATACATTTGACAATATTGACCGTCTCCTAACCTGTGTTAAAGTATGTATATTCAAACATGTGCTTAATACCACGTTTGTTCAGTAATTGCCTGTTTATAGCGACCATACTTTTAATTTCCAAATTACTCATTTTCTGCCTAGATTACAATGTAATTAAAGACCACCTGTGAAGAAAGACCACTATTGTTATCTTACCATGGGTTGTCTTTAAACACAGGTTGGAGTGTATATGCATTGTTTTGATATACGTATATACATTGACTCGCGATAACTTTAGGAGTATAAGGACAAAGGGAGAGATCCCCGGAATTATGTTTGATTACTGCATGTATTTTTTCAATTTCGTGATGCATTGTTAAAGAAACAAAACAAACCAGCTCAGCATCAGTGTCAGTGCTTGATAGAGCCATCATAACTTCTGCTACGTTGTTTTCAAAAGACAGAACTGTTTAAGGAATGTATTCGACGAGTTAAACGATATATTCGACCTACCACATGTTCGAGTTAAACGATATATTCGACCTACCACATGTTCGAGTTAAAACGAGTCCACTGTATTTAAATCGTGTTCGACAATTCCTCTATACAATATTGAAACATGATAAACTAATTACAAATTTGATGAAAATACATGGTTTGTCACACCATAATTGAACGGGTGTTTTCACCGAACGCCTACCCGATTTAATCCCTGGCTCGTGCGACTAGGGGGCATTTAAGGGGACAAATACTATGAAAAAGGCTAAGCCTCATCACGAGCACAACGCCTAAAATGGGTCTAAGTTGTAGGTATGTGACTGTCGTGTTTAAGCAATATGTGTTACAAGCTGTAATCATTATAATTTGACCTAGATATCACCAGGACAAACATTCTGACAAATTTTCAAGATGCTGAAACAACGTGTTTCTTAGTGACCTCTTTTTTAATCCAATATGATTGATATGCCAATTAAGCCTAGATTACACCAAAACACAAAGACAATTATTCTGACAAAGTTTCAACATGCTAAGATAAAAATGCAGTCTCCATAGTATTAAAACGATTTTCTTTCACTTTGAAGTTGTGACCTAGTTTTTGACCTCACAGGACCAAGTTTCAACCTTGGCCTTGATATCACCAAGACAACAATTCTGACATTGATTTAAGATGCTGGAGCGGCTATTGTAGTCTCTAGTGCTTACACAAGATATTCTTTCAATTTGGTCACGTGACCTATTTTAAGACGGAATTAATTTAAACTTAGCTCAGATATCATCAAAACAGTTCTTCTGAAAACATTTCAACACGCTTCAGTTTAGGATAATGCATTCAGAGTGTTTATACCAGTTTGACATTGTGACAAAGCTTTATATGATTTTGATATACTTATTCGTAAATTACCATTATCCATTAGTATTATCTGTTGGTTTCCCTCTCTTGTCATCCTCATAACAGCTGTGATTCATCACTGTATGTGTTGCTCTTAACATATTCCCTTGTTTGATGCTCATGCAGGATGTAATGCTATTCCAAAGTCAGAGATGCATGCATTTTTCATTGTTTTGACAGGCACCAATGACCAAAGGGTATATCACTAACTGCCTATTATATATTAACTTTCTCTCCCATTATCACCATAACAGCTATGATTCCATGACTGTACAGGTTCCTCTAAATCCATTTGCTGTTTTACTGTGTGTGCAGGAAAGGATATTACCCAACAGTCAAAGATGCATGTAATTTTCATTGTTTAGACAGATACCAATCACCAAAGTGTATATCACTAACTGCCTAAATGAATTTCCTCTCCAGTAATCGCCGTTAGTTCTGTTATTCCATGATTATATGGGATGTCCTCAATTCTGTTTTAAAATTATACTTGATGCAGAATGTCATTCATTGATTGCTGTTTTAAAACATGACAATAACTGAAAATTAGAGTGTGGTTAAATACAGTAAGATGATAAATAAAAAAAATGGGATTACAAACTAATACATTTTCCATTTTTTTGTCTTTTAAATAGCCTAATATAAAAAAAATGGGATAACAAACTAAAACATTTTCCTTGTTTTGTCTTTTAAATAGCCTAATAAATAAAAAAATTGATTAATAAGAAATGAAAATAATACAAAAATGAGATTGTATATAAATTATGCCAGAAAGCCTATCTTTCGGCTCTAAAAACACTTTTCTAGTTTTGTTTCTGTGCAGCCTAATCTGGATTATTCCTTTAAAACAATAACTTTAAACTTCCCGGCTGTAGCTTTTCTGGGGACCCTTAACAGAAAATACAGAAATACACAGAAAATACGGGGAAACAATGGAAAAAACATGGAAAAAATAGGAAATTTAATGTTAAGATGCGGAAACGCTGGAAATTGTACGCATACTCCAGGGTTCCAGGGTGTCCATGGAACCGTTCCGGGATGTCCATGTTAACCATTTAAATGTACTGGAGTTTCCATGGAAAGTATCAGATAATCCCAAATTATCCCTTGAAATGTGTCCGAATACTCCGGCGATTTTCAAGGGATTTTCGTAACAGTCCCCGAAAAAGCTACAGCTGGGTTATCCATTTTACATCAATTGCGAAACCAGCTTAACATTTATTTTAATCACGCTACATGTCCTAGACATACAACCAGGTTTTGCGCCAAGAGTGCAGAAAATACAAATTGTCACTAAATTCTGATTTAGTAGATATTTGGGGGATTTTTTTTTATAGAATTTGGTAAATTTTAAAGATTTTTATAATTGTTTTCTATGCACCGCATTTGCCATTAGGTAGGCCTATATATTTCTGCAAAATTGATTCTAAATATTTTTGTAAAAGGGCACAACTCCCCATTTGTGTTCGGAAAAAGGAGCCATTGTGTGGTTTAATATATCCAGATAGTGTTGCCAATCATAGATAAATCAAGAGTTCTAGATGAAGAGTCTTTCACATGTTCAGAAATCCTCATTTGACCAACTAAACCTTCGTTTTTTGAAACTCAAAAGAATCGTCTCACTGAGATGAGTCCTTTGAGTACCCACAACATAGGGGTTTCCTTTAATAATAAGAGAGACATTGTGGGAAAAAGAGTTGTAATACCCTTGCTTATCTGGACCCCTGTAAATTAACATGATAATTGACACATACTTATCATAATTACGGATGATACACAATATTATATCTTTATAAAAGAAAATCGGTTAAATTTAACATACCAGAACGTATGAAGCTTACATACATTTCTTTTGTGTCAAGCGAAGTCTTAAAAGTCTTAAAGTCTTAAAAATTAAACTTCTTTTTTTGGCACAATTACACCAATATGTCTCTTGATTTCACGTTGGACGTTTCTTCTTGGGTTCTCTTAGTCTGAAAAGTTGTTAGTTTTAACTGATTAGCCATTATTTAGAAATATTCCATCCGCATTGCAATGTGTTTTACCACAAAACATGAAAGGGATATCATAAAGCAGACACGTAATATATAACGTCATAAAATGTGTAAACAATCTGCACGTGAGGACTTCCAAGAACACGTCTAAAAATAGACTTTAATATTTTAGTGGTCGCATTTGTTTCTAAATGGGGTACGGCGGTAAAGGTTCCGGAATTTTAACCATTTGCAAACATATCACCTTATTATATTTGCACAATTGATTCACCAATAAATTAGTAGAGACATAAATGTATACGTGTTGGTCGCAGGTGTTTGTATCGATACTAATCATAGATAACTTCACTATATTACTATCCTTAGTGTTAAGGATACACTTTAGGGGCGTAAACTTATCAATCGATACAAACACGTGTGATGTGGGTGATACATGTTACCGATTTAAGCGAAGTCTGCTTAGCATTGAGGGTGAAACACATTCACCACTTAGCACTATACACATCTTAGATCAGACAGTGTAACTCGAATTCCATCGCCAGGAATATCCGTCAATGAATACAAAACATCGCTGATTCTCAGATTTACACTAAATCTACAGCTTGATTTCATATCAACGCCAACATGAAATTTCCTGTGTTCATTTATTTTATTCGAGGCATAACGAGACAGATCAACAATCTAAAAGGCTCGACATGAAATACATTATAACACTTGATATCATTCACCACCAGAGTTAATGCCCTTGGCACATTTTGAACTTCTTCCGTCAAAAGTGCCTCTTTTAACTTCGAGCATATGTATACAGATTGTTATATGGATGATAAGAGAGCTATTGCTGCTGCAGGCCCTAATAGCGATGTGATTATATGTCGTCTACCAGATAGTTCTTCTGGTTGTGCCTGCCGAATTGAAGAACCATGAAAGAATAGTCAACGATTGTCTAGAAAAACACAACCTTATCACAACTGTTAACATATGTAATCCGGCTGAAATAGTCCGACCCGAAGAGGGCTCGAACTCGAGACCTCTTGTCCCGGTGGCGAACACTCTACGACGTCGCTATTAAAGCTAGCTATATAGCAAGGCAGTACAAGTATCACTTTATACAAACACATAGCTACAGAATTAGTGTCCATCTATGGGACAGACAACTATACTTCACATCCATTAAAATATTCGTCCTCGATTCATTCGAACTTCTACACCTACCACTCTATCACACATCACCGCGGGTTATTTATATTGGGCGCCAATGTAACCCGGATGAAATAGTCCGACCCGAACAGGGCTCGAACTCGGGACATCTTGTTCCGTAGGCGAACACTCTACGACGTCGCTATAAAAGCTAGCTCTATAACAAAGCAGTACAAGTATCCCCTTATACAACACATACCTATATACTTATCGTCTATCTATGGGACAGACCAATATACTACACAATGGATCAATTGATTCGTTTGAAACTTTTATGCGTGAAGCTTTCATTAAACCGAAGCATGTAGTCTCCGTCCTCTTGGAGAGAATCTATGAGTTTGGCATAAGAGGTCGCTATACTTCATTTCTTAATTTATAAATGACAGTCAGTTCAAGTTCGTGTTGGTGATACTTTTTTTTTTACCAACATGAACATGCAGTGGGTGTTCCTTCGGGATTTTTTATTTCTGTTGCGCTTTTTAGATTTTCTAAATCAATACCAAATGTATGAACTTTTGTCAACTTCGTAAATACCACCTAGAGCCTGATTTTACACTAGACGACACCCGTATTGAAATTGTGTCTGAATTAAAATCCTTTGTCTCTTATTTGACATGAAACTGACCTTTTCGTCTCATATTAATTACCTTCCAAGTAAATGCCTAACATCTTTTCATCTTTTACTTAAGAGTTGTTTCCAGGAAACGGTTACCAGTGTTCCGATTATCAAGGCGAGCAGAACTTGTTATTTCCCGCCTACGCATTGGGCACACTCGGATTGCACATTCTTACTTACTAAATAGAGAGGAGCTTACACAGGTAGTCCCTTCGTTTACATTCTTATTGATTTTGCTTATTTTGGGTCTGCTGTTTGAGTCTGTCAAACCGTATTTAAAACATATGTTTAAACTTGCGCGTGTTTTGCCATCTCATTAAATTCATTCATTATGCTCACTTCCATTTTGCTTCTCGTATTTATTACATCAACTCAGATATTTTATCTTTATGCTATACATCACAGTCATTGTGTATAACGCATTTGTCTCACTGTTAAAGTTTAAATTATCAAAATGTTGTTCATTAACATTCAAAGTTGTTAATGTATTTGTGTTAGCGCCCCACATGATATTTGATGTCGACGGGCCTTAAATACCATGCATCATTCATTCATTTCATAAAGGTAGTTACATTCTGGGTTTGCGTTTGAGTTAAAATATATATTTGAATTATCACATGTTTGAGTTATTGCGGGTCCACTGTATTCGCTTTAATCGTTCGGCTGACATATTTTCTGCTCCGATGACAAACAGACGCAAAATGTACCCCTAAGTCTGTATGATGTTGTTACCCCGCTTTCAAGTATTCAAGTAATGTAAAAAAAAAACCCGGAAGCAACGCGGATTGTCACTTATACTATTACTACTTCTACT
>JAUELF010287809.1:0-10168 GCA_031471495.1 Clinocardium nuttallii | reverse complement strand
TCGCATCAACAGCGATATGCTAACACATACTGATCGCATCAACAGCGATATGCTAACACATACTGATCGCATCAACAGCGATATGCTAACACTTACTTGTCGCATCAACAACGATATGCTAATACAGCATCAATAACGATATGATAACATAGCTCGCATAAAAAACAATATGATAAAAGACACTGATTGCATCAACAACGATATTCTAACATATACTTGTCGCATTAACAACGACATGCTAACAAATAATAGTTGCATCACCAACATATACTGATCTCATCAACAACTAATTGGTAACAGCTACTGATCGCATCAACAACAATTTGCTAACAGCTACTGATCCGATATGCTATCAGATACTGATCGCATCAACAGCGATATGCTAACACTTACTGATCGCATCACCAACGATATGCTAACACAAACTGATCGCATCAACAGCGATATACTTACACATACTGATCGCATCAACAGCGATGTGCTAACACATACTGGTCGCATCACCAACGATATGCTAACACATACTGGTCGCATCCACAACGATATGTTAACAGTTATTGATCGCATCAACAGCGATATGCTAACACATACTGATCGCATCAACAGCGATATGCTAACACATACTGATCGCATCAACATCAATATGCTAACACATACTGATCGCATCAACAGCAATATGCTAACACATACTGTTCGCATCAACAGCGATATGCTAACACTTACTTGTCGCATCAACAATGCTATGCTAACACATACTGATCACATCACCAACGATATGCTAACACATACTGATCGCATCCACAACGATATGCAAACAGATACTGATCGCATCAACAACGGTATGCTAACATATACTGATCGCATCCACAACGATATGCTAACACATACTGATCGCATCCACAACGATATGCCAACATATACTGATCGCATCAACAACGATATGCTTACAGTTACTGGTCGCATCCACAACGATATGCTAACAGTTACTGGTCGCATCATCAACGATAAACCAAACAGCAGCAATAACAATAATCTTGTCGGAACATTATGGTAACCAGAAATATAAATATCAATAACTATAGCGCAAGAAATAATTGAAAGATTGATTCGAAATTGGCGTCGGTTCAATAATCGTTCTATGGAAATATGTCATCTTCACATACTGTTAGAGTTAATGTAGTTATTACCCGTTTATCAGAAATAAAGAAACCTCAACATTTCACATAGACTTAAACCATACCAAATCAGAATTAATGCTGTTATCTTTGTGTAGTTTTTTCATTGTGTTTATTTTTTAAAAAAGATCTTATTAGGCCTTGATATTTCGAATAAAAGAGCAAATGCAGGGAGAGGAAAAGATTGCGTTATATTGAATCGAAACATGCACATTTCGAAATGATTTGTTTTCATATACATTTCATAAAATAAAATCCGTTGATTAAATGACGTATTTCATTCGAATTTCGTCTGAATATTTCGACTTAACCCACCCTTATAGACAGGGTTGTTGGCAACGCTTTATGAACAAGAGATGTTTGTCAAACATTATGCCCCCCTGAGCGCCATGTTGTCAGGAACATTTGGGACAATTTTTGACCCGATGACCTCAAAATCAATAGGGGTCATCCACTGGTCAGGACCAACCTCTAAGTCAAGTTTCAGGACCACAGGTCCAGGCATTGTTGGGTTGTCACTCGGACAAGATTGGTCACTGTGACCTTGACATTTGACTCGATTACCTTAAAAGCAACAGGGGTCATCTACTGGTCCCCCCAGTCTCCATGTCACGTTTGAGGGTCATGGTTGCAGGCAACGTCGAGTCATCACTCGGATAAGTTTTATGCGTTCAAGGTTAGTCAGTGACCTTGAACTTTGACACTATGACCTCAAAATCGATGGGGATCATCTACTGGTAACTCCAAGCCTACATGTCAAGTGCGAGGGCCATGGGCGCATATATGTCCAGGCATTGTTGAAATATCACTTGGACAAGCTTGGTCACTGTGACCTTGACCTTTTACCCGATTACCTCAACATCAATATGGTCAACATGTTAAGTGTGAGGGCCATGGGTGAAGGGAATGTCAAGTCATCACTCGGACACGTTAACCAATAGGGGTTATCTACTGGTTACCCCAGCCTCCATGTCAAGTGTAAGGGCAATGGGTACAGGCATTTTCGGTTATCACTCGGACAAGCTTTCAACGTTCAAGGTCACTGTGGCCTTGACTTTTGATTGGTCAGGCCCAACCTTCAAGTCAAAATGGAGGATCATAGATCAAGGCATTGTTGAGTTGTCACTCGGACAAGCTTTGGTCTACCGACGGACCGACGAACCGACCTACCAATCTACCGACCTACCGACCGATCGACCGACAAGTGCAAAGCAATATACCACTTCGAAGGGGCATACTTATGTTGTTCACAGCGTTAAAACAACATCGAGAGATATTCATGGTTCTTTAGTTTAAACATATTTACTTTAAATCGATTTCGAAACAAGGTTCAGGTTATTTCATCGCGCTTGATGCCTTCTTTCAGTTATCGCGCTCGATACCTTCTTTCAGCAATCGCGCACGATGCCTTCTTTCAGCAATCGCGCTCGATGCCTTCTTTCAGTAATCGCGCTCGATGCCTTCTTTCAGTAATCGCGCTCGATACCTTCTTTCAGTAATCGAGCTCGATGCCTTCTTTCAGCAATCGCGCTCGATGCCTTCTTTCAGTAATCGCGCTCGATACCTTCTTTCAGCAATCGCGCTCGATGCCTTCTTTCAGTAATCGCGCTCGATGCCTTCTTTCAGTAATCGCAATCGATGCCTTCTTTTAGTAATCGCGTTCGATGCATATTTTCAGTAATCGCGCTCGATGCCTTATTTCAGTAATCGCAATCGATGCCTTCTTTTAGTAATCGCGTTCGATGCATTTTTTCAGTAATCGCAATCGATGCCTTCGTTCAGTAACCGCGCCTCGATGCCTTCTTTCAGTAATCGCAATCGATGTCTTCTTTTAGTAATCGCGTTCGATGCCTTCTTTCAGTAATCGCAATCGATGCCTTTTTTCAGTAATCGCGCTCGATGCCTTCTTTCAGTAATCGCGCCTCGATGCATTCTTTCAGTAATTGCAATCGATGCCTTTATTTAGTAATCGCGCCTCGATGCATTCTTTCAGTAATTGCAATCGATGCCTTCTTTTAGTAATCGCGCTCGATGCCTTCTTTCATTAATCGTGCGGTTTGTTTCGGAAAATACATTGTACTTTGACCAGATAGCACCATAATATAACTAATCCTTTCTCACATACAGCCCCTTTTTTGACGCATCTACAGCAGACGACATTGAACACGTTTTGACGAAAGTAGAATTTACTCAAACCGAGAAATTTCAACTTTTGTCACAGTGTTTTCAACTTTATTCAATAATTGAACTTAAATTTGTACAGATCTTCCGTTATTTACCTTGGTCTCTTCAGAGTGATCTGAAGCAGATTTGTTGTATTTGGGAAAAGGTTAAACTACTGTTAAACGCAATAACAAATACCTTCCATCAAGACAACTTCGAACTCCTTGTGTAAATCAAATATGTATAAGTTACCAAAAACGGTGACAATAATTGAACCAATGCATGGACATACCAACCCTTCGAGAAGTTACTTTAAACTCAGTCGCACATCAGCCTGCTCTTATAATATTGGCATGTCCGTGCAAAATATTACAACTTGAACTATGCGAACAGTAAAGACCCGGAACAGCCTGCAAAACTTTCTCAAATGATTGCATTAGTTTGATTCTAAGCTAATGATTACTCTTCTGATAAACTAAAACCAATTTGTACCTATTTGCCCGGACATGACCATACAAGATTAAGAAAATTATAAGTAAATGCACACGAAATCAAAGCACTGAACTTGCTGGCAGCAAGGGGCTAACTGCAGATCACGGATTACATTTTGAACATGGATTTACCGATCCCAAACATTTTACACTAGCACTTTGTTATGTCCTTATATTGAATAATATGTTAGTTGAACGTAAACTACTACTGTACACACAGTTCGAATGTCTATCGATATACTAAAAGTTGACACAAATTACTTCCCTTGATAATATCTGAGTAGTTCCTGTTTACAATGGATTTTAGTCGTTATTCTTTATGAAATTAGAACAGAGACATGTCGCATCATAAGCAACTGAATGGCTCTGATTGACAAGATGAAATATAGCGAGGGTCTAATTCTAATATCAAAGCAGAAATAAAATCCTGTCTAATCTACACTTTTTGATACTTAAAACAAAATTTTAATTGAGGTGTCCTTGCAGTGGCTTGTTTTAAATAAATTTTATTAAAACTTTTAAAATTAACATATTTTTTCATGCGGGTCTTTTGGTTCAATCTAACATGGCTTAATCTATAATTCCAGTTCCAGCTGTCTCAAAACATGTTAACAAGTTCATTTTAATTTTACAATAGGAAACATCTTCGGTGGTGTAGTGTTGAAGAGCGTGGGCATCGGGTGCAGAGCGTCGCGAGTTCAATCCAAAGTAATGGGTGTACCTCCTTTACGGACAGGCTTGTGTGGTTAGCATAACTACTGACTCGCTTGTGTCAGCATAAATGGATCAGTATAACTGATAACTTACACAGGAAACGACGTGATATAAATACAAGTTATTGTTAAAAGCAACGTTAAACATCATTAACACAAATTAATCATTTTCATGATAGGGTTTCACTAAGCATAGGTGAACAATCAAATTCAATGCTTTTGAATTTATTTTGAATCCAAACAGTTGAAGGAGTTGGTTTTAGCGGTGTCAACGAACCACAGTTATGAGGTATTTATGAGACAAAAATTAAAGAAGCAATTATAAAGTATTTTTATAACCCAAAAAAAC
This sequence comes from Clinocardium nuttallii, assembly GCA_031471495.1. Taxonomy (NCBI): domain Eukaryota; kingdom Metazoa; phylum Mollusca; class Bivalvia; order Cardiida; family Cardiidae; genus Clinocardium; species Clinocardium nuttallii. The sequence continues at coordinate 5,277 of JAUELF010287809.1, read as the reverse complement.
GTACGCGTGACAAACGTACGCATATTAACTGCAATAGCCTGACCTGAAAACGTAATGAGTAAATTTAAAGATGACTTCTTACTTAAAGTAGCATATCAAGTACCGTCAGTTCAATAGTTTAATTGTATTTTGGGTTTATATTTTATCGCTTGGACTTGACTTTCTTATTTGTGTTTCGTATATTTCGGTATATTTCGGTTTAATCCAGTAATTTCGGTTGTGAAGCTGATTGTTAACGTTATCGCTGAAAAGTGTCTTTAACATGTTTTTCGAAAAGACTTTTTAAAATTCCGACTCCTAGGCTAACTAACACATTTACCGTATATGTAATATATTGTTAACTATTAATATTATTATCACTTCAATAAATTGATTCTCTTTTAGTATATATTTTATCACTGGGTCTCGATTATCTGAATTTGTTTTTAAGTCGGAATCGAAAAACCTTTTTTACTCCATACGATTTACACTATTTAGGAATCAACCATGACATTTACGCGTGATTAAGTCATGTTGAAAGCGCAGAAATACATTTTAATTTTCAACTTTGTAATCCATATAATTTAAAAGCAAACTTCTTTAGAGATCTTTCTAAGCTTTAGTGATATCAAATCAAATCCATTTTACGGTCGATTTCCCACCATGTTCCGGATTTTTTGTTTTTAGTGACGAACTGTTTTGGCGGTGCGATACTGTATATATGGATACTCGGGAACCAGGAGATTCATTTTAAGAAAATATTCCACAGATGCATGTGCTTTCATTGACAATATATACAATATACGAATATTCAGACTACTCTATGAACCAGCAATGACGTTCAGTAATGGAGAGCTACTGTAGAAAAGAGATAGTTTAAGTCAGTTATTGACGATATTGTAATAAGACTTAAACAAAATGGACTTATACAAGCCTAAATTTTGGCGATAGCGTCTTCGGAATTCAACTACTATAGTAATTGACTCTAAAAAGCCCTTGCTAAAAACCAAGCATAAGGCACTTGCGAACCGACTCGTATACGTCCTGATTAATATGCGTATTTGATCAGTTTGGTCTTGTTTTGACAATCTTCTTAACCATTGTTTTACTGCTTGTATTAGGGGTTCATGCTTCATTTGGTATTACGAAATCAGCTGTGTTATGTACTCTTCGAAAATCAGTCAGCAAATGTATGTTTCAAGAAAACCTAATTGAAATATTGATCTATGAGATAATAGGCTCAGACATTTAGAGCGCTTGTATCGCGATTCAAAGGTTCGGAATTTGATTCCGTTAAAAAAAGTTTTTTTTTAAATCTTCAAATCTGTATCAATTTATCAAAGTATATCTGGGTCCGAAACTATCAAACTAATTAAACGTTCTCAGTGCTCAGAAATGAACTATATGCTCCAAATAAGGCTTCTGATTGGTCATTTTGGAGAACGAAGTTGTTTCTGACCAATTAGATACTTGAGCACAGATTAACTTTTATAGTTTCGGAGCCTGATTGGTCCTAAATATATTTGTCCTCCAAATTGACCAATCAGAAGCCTTATTTGGATCATGGAGTTTATTTCTGAGTATTATTGAGAACGTTTTCAGAGTTTTATAGTTTCAGACCCTGTTTATTTTCTAGTAATTCAGACCCTGTTAATTTTCTAGACGTCCAGACCCTGTTCATTTTCTAGACGTCCAGACCCTGTTCATTTTCTAGACGTCCAGACCCTGTTAATTTTCTAGACGTTCAGAACCTGTTAATTTTCTAGACGTTCAGACCCTGTTAATTTTCTAGACGTTCAGACCCTGTTAATTTCCTAGACGTTCAGACTCTGTTAATTTTTCTAGACGTCGCAATTAAACGTGTCTTGAGGGCGTACCGATCCTTTGAAGATGCAGTGTTAAAATTATCCAATATCCTTCAACATTGGTATACGGGGGAGTTTTGTTTGGTTCCCTTGAAAAAGTTTTGCTTTTGTCATTTTGAAATCTGTATCAAAGAATACCTGTTTATTAATAGACGTCGCAATCAAAAGTGTCGTGCGGTCGTATCCAACCTTCGAAGATGCATTGTTAACATTATCCAATAGTCTTTAACATTGGTTTACGGGATTTCTGACATTAAGGCTTTCAAAAGGCAAGATGTGTTATTATACAGATATTCGCGTGTTATTGATTTCTTTATGTCAATTTATTTTTATGGATACTGCTGGATGTTTCCATCTTCAAGTCTGTATCAATATATACATGTTCATTTACCAGACGTCAAAAAAAACCTTGTCTCAAGACATTTTCCAATCAGACGATTTAACAAATCATATAAGAGGGATACATCAACGCAGACGTCAACGTTTATGTACAGACTAAAAGAGTGTTGTACTATTTCTATAACGCACACGAGTTTCTTATAACAGAAACAATAAGTGTATGCTCGTTTTTATATGTTCATTTATCAAATATGTAACTTTTACATACACATCTTCCTATGAGGGATTTGTCTGGTATTTCAGTATTGTTATGTTCTGTTCTGCATTCATTTTATATTCTATTTTATTGCATAGTTTTTAAAAAACATTTTTCTCCTAACAATTTAAACACCCCAGATTATAAATTTTGATTTTGATGTAGGCGGTCTTTTAACAATATGCATTTCTCGTAAAATATTCCCCTACATTTTTTATAATTGGGTTGTCACTTTATGTCACATTGAGTTAGATACTAAATCGATAGTCGGAATTGTATTTTAAATCTCCGTAGATTTACAGTGAAATTTTATCTAACATTTTTGGTTTTCGTTTTTTTCTTGTGCTCAGATTCTACAATTTCACCCGCTATGTTACCGTTTTCCACTGGTAGATCCATTTAGATGCATCTGCAGCAAACGACTTTTGAGATCATTTTGGCAAGGGAGAAATTAATCAAAATTGCCTCAACCTTTTTCAACCTATTTCAATAAGTATTTATAGAGATTCTTCATATTTCTGAAGTTGGAATTGTTCCCACAGGAGTCGACTCAGAGATCTTTATACCAAGTGGCCGGCGTGCTGTTTCTAAGACAAAATTTTCCACGAAATCTTGTCAAAGGGAGATAGTGCTACAGTTGTAGAGCTGTCCAAATCTTTCAACATGGAAGAGTCGATACTATTCGACAGTGTAAGAGTTCAATTTATTTACAATAGTTAAGTCTGTAACGAGGTTGATTATCAATAAGGGGTTCATCAGTTTGAACCCTGACTCTGTCGTCAACTTCAAATGATTTATCTTTAAGTCAATCCAACTAGCGTCATTCGTTTTCCATCAATTGGCAAACTAGACTTTGTTGGAATGTATAGGACATGTGTGTGAAAGGACGGAACCATACATTAAATGAACTTGCCAACGTGATAAAACTGAGATAATGTTTATCTAGAAAGATTGTCTTGTTGTTGGCTTTTGCGTGAAAGGAATGAAACACACGTTTGTTGAGCTGTTCGCCGTGATATATAATATAAACCGTTGGAAACGTTGTTAAACCCCAATAAACGATTACAACAATAGTATTATACAATATCACATTAAACTTGTGTGCAGCGATAATTCACGTTGCTCGTTTTACCCATTATCTGGCACATTTCAACATTACTGTACATTTTGTCGAATTATTGCCAAATATTATTGTTAACGAACCAGCCGAATTTCCCCAGAGAGCCATCGCACCCTTCCTACTAATATACTCACCGCCAGACAGCTATATGGACATATCATTTCCGTACATATCGATATTTATTATAACGTTGAATGCGAGATTTATTAAATGGCCGTCAAGTTTACAAATGTATACATTACAACAAAGGTTGCCTGCATGGATTTGTCCTGTTCTGCACCAACTACAATATATGCGTATATAATTGTGAGTGTCCAGACACGTTCAAGGAGTAGGAAAAAGTTAATAAGAGAAAATGTTTTATATGAGTCTGTCTGCATCGTATCAGGACCATTCATCTGGTGTAGGATATTAACATGATAATCCTTTACTGTGGAAGCTGGTCCGATAAGGAAATTACGTTCACCATCTTTAGAAATTGCATGACGCAGAATGATTGTGACAATCAATCCGCCGTTTATGCCTCCTTGCACTTATACATCTTTCAGGGAAATGTCAGAACTGCTTGCGGCTTAAATTTATCTCATTCGCTGTCTGATTCACTTAATCATCATTCAGCAGTTGGGCGGACACACAGTGCGAATAGTTCTTTCAAATAATGAATCTTCGAAACGGGTGCAGGCCAACACTCTACTGAACAATATAAACACATTTAGATCCCTATAGTACAATATATCTGCAGCAGACGCCATTATGTTAAAGGCGCTAAACTGCAGATTATAGATAGTTTAGTCAGAATTGTAACACTTTTTAAAAGTTGTCATGAACTATTAGAATTACAAAAAAATCACTTTTCAGTACAATAAATATAAATGCTTATCGTTTATGCTTCATTTTTAATGGGAAGACATACACAGGAAGCCAAATTGAGTACATTTTAATGACTTTCAATTATCTGTGTTTCAATAGTAAGAGCCAAAATACTAATTACTTACAGAAGGCAGTATTGCTTATAATCAACATTTTCAGTAAGTGTGTTTTTGCTTTTTTCATTGCCGTATCTTACATATATGTTGTAATATTGGGCAATGGTTAACCAGGATTCTGCATTTATTTAACTCTTTCCCACATATGACAAATCTGGAGACTTTGGCAAAAACGTAAAATCATATACATCTATACATAGTGATTGCAATGCATACTATTACAGTCATGCTTATGGTTACAGCTGTTTACTAGAGAATTAATGAACACTCGCACCGTCGGCTCAATATTGTTGATTGATTGATTGATTGTTTGGGTTTAACGCCAGTTTCAACCATTTTGCAGTCATATTACGGTGGCCAGTACACCTATGCATATGCTTCCTGGCTTTCTCACACCAGGAATACACAGAACAATCTTTCCAAGCAACTGGCTTCTGTTCTACATAGACTGTTCGCCCATTGATGGAGGACGAATGACACAATGACGTTTGTCAAACGACGGAAAAAATGTTGGCCGAGCTGGGTTTGAAGTCACAACCACTGGATTGACAGCCCGCGTTACCGGGGTGTATTGATTAAAGCTTCAGCATCGTGAGACAACAATTATATTAATCTTAATAAATGAATGAATTAAGATGAAGGCAGTGTGACTTATATATTTTCTCCATTTTATGTTGATATATATATACATTTTCATCCTTTTTTCCTCCATATTTTCTCCATTTTATGTTG
>JAUELF010287808.1:0-19035 GCA_031471495.1 Clinocardium nuttallii | reverse complement strand
ATGTACCTACAATTGACATCAGAACCTGGTACCCAAAACTGACATCAGAACCTTGTACCCAAAACTGACATCAGAACCTGGTACCCACAACTGACATCAGAACCTTGTACCAACAACTGACATCAGAACATTGTACCCACAACTGACATCAGAACCTTGTACCAACAACTGACATCAGAACCTTGTAACCACAACGGACACCAGAACCTTGTACCCACAATTGGCATCATAACCTGGTACCCAAAACTGGCATCAGAGGCTGGTACCCACAATTGACATCAGAACCTGGTACCCAAAACTGACATCAGACCTATGTACCTACAATTGACATCAGAACCTGGTACCCAAAACTGACATCAGAACCTTGTACCTACAACTGACATCAGAACCTTGTACCCAAAACTGACATCAGAATCTCGTACCCACAATTGACATCAGAACCTGGTACCCACAACTCACATCAGAACCTTGTACCCACAACTGACATCATAACCTTACACCCACAACTCACATTAGAACCTGGTACCCAGCACTGACATCAGAACCTTACACCCACAATTGACATCAGAGCCTGGTACTCAGAACTGGCATCAGAGGCTTGTACCCACAACTGACATCAGAACCTTGTACCCACAATTTACATCAGAACCTGGTGCCCACAACTGACATTAGAACCTTGTACCCACAACTGACATTATAACCTTGTACCCACAACTGACATCACAACCTTTTACGCAAAACTGGCATCAGAGCCTGGAACCCACAACTGGCATCAAAACATGGTACATGTACAAACAACTGACATCAACACATTGTTCCAACAACTGGAATCAGAACATGGTACCCACAATTAGGCATCCGAACCTGGTACCCATAATTGGCATGTACCCACAATTAGGCATCCGAACCTGGTACCCATAATTGGCATAACGACTTGCATTAGAACCGCAAACTTGGATCATTCGTATTTACATTTCATTGAAAAAACGAAATCAAAAGAATATTCACATCATACAACACAACCCTATGGTGTATTGAATTCATTGAAACCGCATTCGTACGTACGCTTTGTAATAACTTAATTCAATGAAACCGCCTTCGTACTTACGCTTTATCATTCCCATACCCGTTCAGTCGGGTAGCCGCAGCAGATATTCCTACGACGACAGTTGGACAAACTGCAACAAACAGTTGGATCGTGGGTGTAAAGTGCATTTTAATGCTATAGAAACTAACTTTTCGATCAATAACATTTAATGTTTTAATATATTAAAGAAGCTACTGTTTCTTATAGCATTGAGTACAAATGTTCAACTAAATTTGGATGCGTTTGTCTATGAAATCCAATGAATTTATCATCAAAATTGCAGTATAAATCCAGTTCGTAGACATGTATTTTCATTGTACTTTTAATGTTTAATTCTTCTATTTTTGGGTAGTAAATGGTTTTCCAAGAAATTATGGCAAATAGTATAACGCACCTTATAGTATTCCTAATATAAACAATTACTGTGTTCAATTGAGATGACAAGAGGTCCCAAGCTATGTCTACAATGGAGTAACTTGGAAGTATGGAACGGCTAAACCATTATGCTTCACAATATATCTAGTATATAGCTATCTAAAATACATGTAGTGAGGTTTCTCATTAATTAATTAGTGTTATGGATAAATAGTATAAAAAGAAATAAGTAAAAACATTAAAGATGTAACACATGCTGTCGTCTGTCGTAGTGGTGTGACCTATCGTCTCTTACTTGGACATACTTATCCATTTCCCACATACAATACATCTACTACTGACTACCTTCATACCATCTAGACAACATGTTATACGACATTTCTTTAACTGAAGGTACTATCATTGAATAAAGTTGTAGACAATATGACAAGGAGATCCTACTCATTTTGAGCAATTCCACCCTTTTCACAGTGATTTCAAAAGTATTTTACTGCAGATGCGTCAGATTTATCTGCAAGTAGAAAACGGTTATCTGATGTAATGTGTATACCTACCGAACGATGCCAGAATCATGCGATTGCCCAGATCTTTTGTGTACAGCGGTTTGACAACGATAAGCATATAATCAATCCCGATCGCCAGCATCAGGGAAAACACTGTGAGTAATGAATGATGTAGGATGACAGCGATCGCAGTACAGACAACCTGCAAGAAACGAACATCGTCCAGCGAAATGGGGTTATATGTCTATAAACCTGGTGTACTATTGAATTATCAGTGCCAGTGATAATATAGTGTTCCCACAACTACAGTAACAATAATAATCCCTTGTCTTCCAATCTGATAGGCAAATTAACTATATGTTGAATAGAGAAATATCAACTTTAACTTTTAGGTTAAACATATGCATGTTCAAAAATAATTAATTAATCAGATCATACAAAGACATCAACGTAATGTATGGTTGTCAAACTCAATTTCCTTCATATTTTCCTTATTATCACATTTGTTCAAATAAACTCTATTAATGCTCAATGTATTTGCCTATCAAAATGGCCTCATGATGAATACATGACAATGTCGGTAAACAAATAAATTAATTTCGTAAACATGTTTCGTTATTGTACGTTCGATTTGTGACTTTTCTATAATTGGAAGTACATGGTTGTCAAACAAGTTGTGGCTGTAAGCCGCGATACAATGTCGAGTATAGCCTGTGGATCTAGTTAATCTGCATGTACCAATGTGTAGCCGTTCTCTATGTAATCCAACATTAGTCTAATCAGTACAAGTGTACATAATACATTTAAGGACATTATGACATTGATTCATCCAATCCAATCAATTCAGATCCGTTCTCGCTCGCGTTCCAATCCGTTCCTAAAGCGTCGCTTAAATCATTTAGATTGCTTCTTGCCGTTCCGTTCATGATGATCGCTTTTTTAAGCTCACTCTAAACGCTTTTATTCGATCAAAGCCCATTCCACGATTGAAATTAATTTAATCTCGCTTTATATATTTAATGTAACACCCAAACTATAAACAAACGATCAAGTCATTTGTTCTATTTCTTTATTTTAGTAAAAGTTGTACCTGGTTTTCGTTATTTTTTATAAGGATATTTTATATATAGCTAATTGTTAGGCACGAGATGTAAATAACTGAGAACACAAAAATCAGTACACCAATAAAAATGTCCAAAAGATCTCACGAACCCTCCCATCTCCCCAACCAATACTCTCAACACCACCTGCAGAAAATGTTAACCCCTTGTTACCTCTAGTAAATAACATATATTTGTTAGTGACATTTTAATAGAATTTGCAGCAGAAACCGTTTGAAAACATTGTGGCAAATTAAGACTCCTTTTTCCACAATGGTGTCTATGCTATTCTGGAATATTAATAGAAGAATAAACCTGAGATATCAACCCTTACCCTCATACAGAACTTTTGTTACACCTCTATAGCAGACGACTTTTTGAAACAGTGTTACCAGGCTTACCAGAACAGTGGTATATTGAACGTTAAGCTTTAAATGCCATCTCATCCTAATCCATTTGGCAAATTTCGACAATATGTTAAAGGAATGTTTCTTTGGTGGTGCTCTTTCAAATGTATTCAAAGATATAAATTCTAAACGCAACATTTATTGAAACGACAGCAGGATTGGAGTAACATGTCTAAACTGTAAACAATTTCTTCTCTAAATCGACTTGTTAGATTCCAAGATAATTCAGAACAAATATTCCTTGAAAGACACTCTACAAAATTTGCATCGCTGTATTGATTGGTTTTAAAGTCATATTAATTGGTTTAAAACAAAAAGGCCGCAAGGCGACATCAGAATCGGACAAAATAACACCATTTTAAATCTCCATTCTTATGGAAATACTTGTCTGATTTGCTCCTTCATTGACACGCTTTAAGATTCCTTAAGCCATATTGACTGATTGAAAGACATAGTTACCAGGCTTATCAGAAAAGGGATATATTCTCTTATAACTTCAAACGACATCTCATCCCTATCCAATGGTCAACTGTCGACAATATTTCCCAGGAATGTTTCTTTGGTGTTCCTCGTTCAAATGTGTCCAAAGATATAAATGTCAAACGCAGGAAGGGAGTAAAATGCATTAACTGTAAAATTCTTCTCCTCTGAATCCGCTTGTCAGATTCCAGGATAAGCAAGTACAAATGTTTACTGCGTAACACTCTACAATAGTTGTATAAGTTTTATTGATTGGTTGAAAAAACATGACAGCCACACGGCATCAGAAAAGGGGCAAAATGACAGAACTTATTAGTAACCCTCTACTTAATTTGTTCAATTGATTGATTTGAAAAGATAGCTGCGATGCTGCATTAGAAAAAGGGTAGCACTGTTTAACGATTTCATATCATAACAAATGTCCTTTATTGTTAAGTGAATATTTACAGTGTCCAATCCTAGCAGTTTTATTCACGCTATTGATTAAATTTTCTCCGACATTAGCAGTAACACATTTGTACATAATTACATTTGTTTTTGGCTTAGGCCGTTTTATATTAATCTGTTCATTTCTATACGATTTATTTTTTTGGCAAAATGGAAGCTTGCAATCAATTTCGTTTAACAGACACTAAAAGTAAAGTATAATACTGGAGATGAACAACTAGAAAATCATTGAAAACACAATTGTTTTGGTAGAATAAACTTCTCAGTGTACTGTTATCGATGTAAACCGTAATAGATGCGTCAGTTGGTTCAGTACAGTCAATATTTAAGAAGACACTGTACTGTCGTGAATGTTCATGGTGAGATTTCCATAGAGCTAGTGCGTTAAACTATCATAAAAAAAAAGATACTCTGAATGTTCTGTCAATTAACTTTCACGATAATATTATTAAATATCCTGCAGTGAGTCATGTAAGACGAAATGTCATCGCCGTCTCAATATGAGGTGTGTGGGCATCATTTAAAGGGGCTACACCGAAAGCCTTTCGTCAGTAGCTACAACGATTACTCGTTATTGTAGACGAATTGATTGATTTGAGTTTAACTCCGTGTTCAACAGTATGTTCGTGTATATAACGGCGGCCAGGAAACACACGCCAGGTGGCTGCCGTGATATAATTGAAATACTGTTGAAAACGACATTTAACCTCCTCTTTATCAATAAATCAATCAGGATTACACTGAGACGTTCTTAAAAATCGCTCTAAATCACATATTCTTTAGTACTTACGATCAAACAGGCAAACTCCGAAACCGAGATGCCGTGAAAGCTCCGTAACAAGACTGCCTTGACGTGTTAAATAATGCAGACCTTGAATATATATACCTTATTGTCTGTTTTGGTAATACCAGCCAGGAATAGGATGTAGGTGAAAATAAGTACTCCGCATAAAACAGTCAATAATAATACTTTACTAGAGTGTGTCGATGTCAACTTTCTGAAAGATAAATCAACAAGTAGGTTCAACTGTTTATTAATCCTCTTTCTCTCTAATAACAAGTAGAGGACATTCGACGCCTCTGAAGACGAAGACTTTTTAAAACATTTTGACAACAGGATATATTGCTCATATTAAGAAATTTCTTCTTTTACACAATGTTTGAAACTGTATTCAATAATTGTACTTTCATGTATGTTCGCAAGTTAAATGCGAGTCACAATTGCTCATATATAAAACTTAAATATGACATTTATAAACATTGGTAACACACAGTCCTAAACAATTATTCATAGATCCGATATGAATATACGATGCAGTCTATTAGCCAATCAAAAATCCGATATGTTCTGACCGGTACACTTTATTGCCGAACGCTGTGTCGGCAGAACAAACACAAAGTCATGTGATGCATGGGAACCGGGTAATTTTAACTACCAACTGTTGGTTTGTTTCAGACGCATGGCATTTGGCGTGAATTTAAATACGTTCTCCGATCTTTGTATGGCAACTTGATGTTTTTGTTACGCCAGAACGTGCTTCGACGTCCTCTTTGTTAACAGTGTTAAATGGTATTCTTTCATTGACACCAAGGTTCTCCCTCACGGACGGACTTTTCGAATTTGGAATTATACAGTTTTGTAATATATTGTTTGTGTTTTAATTCAAACAAGCAAACATAACAGTTAACAAAATAATGTATATCAAACGTAGAATATGTGAGGTACAGGTAGCGAGAAAAAGATCAGGATAACACTTGTCAGATATTTCTAGTTAATATAAATATGATAATAGAAACTCGGCAAAAACGTTTGTGACTTTTTGGAACTTAGTAAACAACATTTTTATGTGCATTTACTTACAAGACTATACTAATTTTACAAACAGAGCAAAGATATAAAGCCAGATTTGAACAACCCTTAGCAAATAATGATGTTACTCCGGTTTGAAATACTGCGATTGGTTGTAATTCATGCGGTCTGTTTCGGATATTATCACACGTCATCCAAGAATCTATTTTGTACCAACATATAACATGGGAACCGATTCAAGATTCATGTATCTTAGGTTTAAATACATTCATACACGAAGTGCTATGTTTGAATTGTGTTTACGAACCAGGGACATCTTACCTACGTTCCTGACGAACCAAAGCCAAGTAATACAATTGATAGTTTACCTTTTGTACACGATATGAATCACCATGGTGACAAGAAGACACATAATAGAAATACAGCAGCTTACTATCGATAACACATTCAAAGCTGTGTTTTCGTGCACCGACTGAAAAAGAAATTCGAGATTAAAATCGTTATCATGATAGACACAAACAATAGTTGACTCCTAATAAATCGAAATCGAAAGGGGCCAATCCATTACTTCGAGTGACTCTCGATTTACATTTCTTTCAGATTTGTAATGCATGTACACTTTTATCCGACTGTGTTATTAGGAACATAGTAACTCCGAAAACAGTTGATAAATAGCGTAGTGTGTTGACTGTGTTATTAGGAACATAGTAACTCCGAAAACAGTTGATAAATAGCGTAGTTTGTTGACTGTGTTATTAGGAACATAGTAACTCCGAAAACGGTTGATAAATAGCGTAGTTTGTTGACTGTGGAACGGGATGTCTATCGACAACCGTCCCAAAAATGCTTATTTTTAAAGCAAACCAGTGTGATAATCAGATAAAATAAGAAGTCAACTTTTTATTCGATTCATTGTATGATCGAGATAGCAGATCATAACACATGTCTTCCTCAACTGTTCAATAAAAAGTTAGATTATGATCACACCCGCGAAAATACTTGATATATATTTGTAAAAGTTATATAAGCGGTAAACAGATTTGATCTCGATGATCGCAATTGTCCTTACTTTCAAAAAACAAATAAAATAAGGAATTAATATCAAACCAATTTTACATGGTTTTTTTTCAGATGAACTTCGTACTACACCATATGTTGTTATTGTACTGTTATGACAAAGTATTTATGATTCATGGTTTAATCTCAAACAATCATGAGAGCGTCCAACTACGGAAGATCAAGATGGCATGCGAGCGCCAGTCGGGTCTTACACAATACTTAGAAAATGGAAGTAATGGCATTACTCCTTGGCGCTCATCGTTGCGGGGATAGTACTCCAACTTATGCATCGGTGTCATACAAAACAACAATACCGGTTGAATAGGTTGTTCACACAGTAATCGCCCTCATATAACTGAACTGTTGTTGTTGAGTGGCGAAAATCACCATTCAAACAAACAACCAAACGACAAGCACAGTAATATTACTAGTCGTTATTAATTATTAAAGGGAATGTGATATAACTGAAGGAAAATCCTTTGAGAGCGGCGTAAAACACCGTTCAAAACAAACATGCGTTACTACGTACCACGTCCATAACACTCATTAACACCGCAAAGTTGGTCAGGTGATTACATTCACATTGCACGGCGTTGGTATCATGTGACACCAGCTTACATCCCTCGTCTGACCACATGTTTTTCCTATGTAAAAGTTATAAATATCGACCATTGTGTGGTGCTTTGTGAAAGGAAATGGCCTCATGTCACAACGGGAACAAAGAGGATAGGTTGTCGAAAGAAACCTTGACGTATTTATTACCACCTGTTGGAAAAAGAAATGGTCTTATGTCCAACCGAGGACAAATAGGATAACTTGTGAATAGAAACCTTAACGTATTCATTACCACCTGTTGGTTGTCTTGCCTGCACATGCTAGGGATCCAAATGGTTACTGCTTTACAGAAGTTTCCTGGGACCTTATGTCACTAATTTGGAAATAGAGTAAGATCATACTGTGCAGATGAAGTGTGGTTGGTTTTCGTAGTGCACCGTTTAAAATATGTGGTGGTACAGTTTTACATTCAGCGTACTTTTAACCTTTTTTCAACATACAACAAATCTCCAGCAGTCGACTTTGAGAACTTGGCAAGTATTTGAGAATTCTATTTAAATTAAAGCATAATTATATATATATTGAAAAGAAATGATAACATAGTGACAATGAAGACATTGCTCAACAAGAGCAATTTCTTTTTGTGTCATAACAATTTAATATCGGTATGTTGCAGTTGCGTCCAAATGAGTATACGATTTCGAAAAGGTTAAAGTCATCTCGCAGCCAATTTATTGGTAATACTGCAAATGTGAAACACTTATCGCTTGATTGAAATGTCAAAGACATTTCAAATATTGTACAAAACCTTTATTCTTTATTTGCGTAACTAACTTTTCGTTTCTTCTATCTTAAATATACACAACACACACATATATTTTGATTGCTAAAATCATATATAGTTTGGACAACCAGGACTTGTGATCCTTTGCTATTTGGATATTTCTTTAAATCTAGTATTATACTGCGTGTCAAATATATATATATACATCTAACAAATACAGATCAAAACAAACACAAATATAAAGTCATGAAATTAATTCTTCTTTTCAATGATGAACATGAATTTAGCACATAAAATGAAAACCTATAGAAAGAAACTTGAATGCAGTCATAACAAGGTGAAATTAATTAGTGCAATTTGTCCTTTGGTCACTATATTTTACTCAATAATTTACGTAAGATGGTTCCTCAGATTATATCAGCTAAAGCGAAGCAGGTGACACGCGCTTGAAGACTTTTTGCCTGTTATGTTAGATGAGAAATGGGTGTTCTAAACCTTACCTTATATCCAGAAAAACACACACAAATTCTTTATTTATCTGAAATTAAAAATGAATTTAATTGGTTCCCAAAGAATACCAATATTTACGTTAATAGTATTGTGTGGTCAATCACATGCATTCATGCTAAGCACCCAAATGAATACTACAGATTCTTCCCGAAACCCGCTATGCCTAATTGGACGAGATAGAATAGCCAGATCAGTCTGATCGGCAGTGCTGGCTGATCTGGTTATACACGTATCGTTATTGCATTACGTTTGTTTTTCACAATCTATTGAAATGCTCGGATGATGTTATTTGTTAACCTATCGAGTTATCATAGTAATTTATTAGGGTTATGAACAGAGAAATCGCGGATTAAAAGATCATTCTCAAAAGGAAGTGTATCCAAATATGAACCCGGCCATAAGAATAGGTATAAGTTGGCCTTTCTGATCTGTGTATGTTGAGGTCGGCCTGTACATAGGTTTCGTCTTATCAGAATATACACATGTTAACAGAAGCTTTTAACAGGACGTAGATTTATCTACGTCCCTGCTTTTAATAAGCAGATATACAGGCTGATCTAGATCTACACTGTTATCAAAAGTCAAAGTGTACCTTTTCGCAATGACGGGCTCAACTTATTATAGTTCTAATTAATCTTATCGTCGACCAAGTTTTAGGCAAATTCAACATACGACATTTGAATTCTCAAAGACCATAACAATCAATACTACACAATATTTCAACATCTATCAATCAAAGATATATGAACGTATTTATTCTTCCTTCATAACACTCGTAGAGGCCTGACCGATCAGTCAGTAACGTCGATGGATCGCGGAATAGAACTCCAGTTCGGTCGTTATTGACGGACATCTTTTTGACAAGCGTCATTCTTGCTTCAGCGATTGGCATAATCGTCTATGTCGGATGCTAGCCAGTTGTCTTGTAGTAGCATATTGTGTGACGTACTGGTGTGAGAAAGCCATACAAAGCACGTTTTGTGAATTGACTGTCGTGATTCAACTGAAATACCGTTGAAAACAGGTTCAAACTAAAATCCGATATGTTCATCTAAACATTGTCATTGAAAGAAATTATATGAAACATTACCGCCCTGTTATAAGTCAAATATTATTAAAAACGGCCTGAAATTTTAATTAACTTATGTTACGCATTGTTCACTTACTTGGTTATCCCCTTTAATATTGATCAAGACTCTTCCATCAAACCCAGGATTCGTGAAGGAAATGATCGTTGGCAGCATCGTTTTCCTGTTATTACAAATGAGAACATACATCAACATTTGTTTCACTCTTTCACTACCTCTGCAGTGGTGCAGGGCTGAGAGTCCGCATCGAAAGCGGGAGATAAGTAATCGTTTTGCGTCTTTGTCATACTAAAAATAATGTTTTTATGCTCTGTGTTCAGGGATAGCAATGTGACCTATGCGAAGGCGGAACTGGTAATTTACTCAGGAATTCTATATACTGTTGAACGTTGTTCATTCAACTATCCTGTCTAGAGAGGTACAAGTTGGCCAATTCTGAAATATTGTTGAAACGGCGTAATAAAACGTTCAAAAATACACTCAAAAGTCAACATGACGAAACTATTGTAAATATTGTCATTTTAGGATGTACGTTTTAACAGGATACACATAGTTTAAACAATGGTTTACACTTAACGCTCCTCAAACTAATATAATTATCAAATCAAAGGTACATAATTGCTATTAAGTTTCACATTATCTGATTGGCTAAGCCACAATGGTTAAGCTATCTTCAAAATTGTTTTATTTTACAAGTTTACAATTCTAGTTAGTAGATTATAATTGTTTCATTTTGCAAAACTGCAATTAATTTTAATTAAGAGATATAAGACTATAATGGTTAAGCCAATCGAAAATTGTTATCTTTTTTGCGAATAGGCAATTAGACTAAGTAGACCCTTATAGTTAAGCCAAACGGAAATAGTTTAAATTTGCAAATTTTAAATTAGAGTTACGCCGATTTTTTACATAGGTTTGTAGCAATGTTCCTTGGGTGACCCTTTATTAGGTTCCTTCAATAAATCTTTATTGGTTGAGAAACATGGCCGCCAGGGGGCGGGGCTATTTTGCATTATATGGCTATAGTGAAAACTTTCTCTTCCGGAAGTGTTCAGCCGATTTTCAAATCATTTTGTAGAAAAATTCATTGGTGACCCTCTTTCAGATTACTTCAAGCCATGTTGATTGTGAAAACATAAAAAATCTTCTCCTCCGAAAATGTTGAGCCGATTCTCAAATTATTTTGCAGAAATGTTCATTAGGTGACGCTCTATCAGATCCCTTCAGGCCATGTTCATTGGCTAAAAAACATGGCTGACAGAGGGCGGGGCTATTTTGCCTTATATGGCTTTAGAGCAAACTTAAAAAGACTTCTCCTACAAAAGTGTCAGGCCGAGATTCAAAAAAATTTGTAAAAATGTTCATTTATCAGATTTCTTCAAGCCAGCTTCAAGCCAGCTTCAAGCCAGCTTCAAGCCAGCTTCAAGCCAGCTTCAAGCCATATTGATTTGGCGAAAAAAATATGGCCGCCACGGGGGAGGACTAGTTTGCCTTATATGGCTATAGAGATAACCCTTAACAAATCCTCTCTTCTGAAAGTGTCAGGCCGATTTCCGAATAATTTTGTAGAAATATTCCTTCGGTGACCTTTTATCAGATTGCCTCAAGTTATGTTGATTGGTTGAAAAACATTGCCGCCATAGGCTATGGATGTTTTGCCTTATATGGCTATAGTGAAAACTTAAAAGAAAATTCTCCTCCTAAACTATTTGGTAGATTTTCAAATAATTTTGCAGATATGACACTCTATATGATTCATTTGAGCCATGGTGGTTTGTAAAGAAACATGGCCACCAGGGGACAAGGCTGTTTGGACATTTAATGTTTGCCTTTCAAGTATATACATTCTGGTTTAATGTTTGCCTTTCAAGTATATACATTCTGGAGTTAGTCGTTCAATTGTCAGAGTTCTACGTTGTCTTTAACATCAATTCATTTATATCATGTCTTTTTAATTATAGTTCACGTATTGATGTCAGTTATATCACAACATTTCATGTGTTAGTTACCGTTTGTGCTGGTCTATTTATCAACCTACAATCCTGAGCATAAATGGGGGAAAACAACTAATACCACATGCAAGGTCTTTGTTATGACCCTACCGGGGCTCGAACCCGAAACCTCCCGCACCCCAGGCGGACGCGCTTGAACTATCTTACACCACCGAAGCGGTTTGTATGGTTTTAGTTTAACCTCGTTTCATAATAATATCATTTAATCGATATATTTAGGTCAACCCATAGAGTGTATCCAGTGTATAGTATATTTTAAATAGCGAGGAGAATATTTCGTGCATCAATAGTTGCATTACCAAACGTATTTGGCGAATACATTAGCTCTGTTGACTATACTAGGAATGGCTATGACTGTTATACCTGTACATTTTCCGGAGTAAATACATGCAGATTGTTACACGCAAATAAAAATATACTGTTTAAAATTAAAAAAAAAGACAATGGGTCGTAACGAAAATGTACAGTTGCGTCAATGAAATGTGATTTCATGTCATTCAAAAAGCAGCAGTGGGGTTTGATTTATGTGTAAATTATGATATTTCTTTATTGAAAATATGGAAATTTGTATTATGTGTCTTTATTCGGTGTCATAAGTGTTATTAGGTAAATAATAAAAGGAACACTACGTTGCAGTAGCAATACCATACTTGTAATTGTGTACTCGGAGCTTGGGCAATTGTATGTCTCTCTCGACATTCGGTATAACACAATATCATTTGGTCACGTGCCTCATACAGAACAAAGCCAGGTATCGCTACTGCAACACAATATTCCATATATAGCGATAAAATAAAATCTCCGCTAATAAAGATACGAAGACTTGAACCTGTTGGAATCATCAACCGGCTTCGACATGTTTCCTCTATCAGTTGGCAGTTTAATAAGCTCTCCTAAAGTATAGTATATGACACCAATGTAGCTTGTAGTGTTGACGCCTGAAATTAAGGAAAGAGTCACGCTGGACGATTTGCGATCTTGTTCCATAAACGGCTGATTTATTGGGTTTGACCGCCATATTCAATATGTTTTCTGTCATATCACGGCAACCAGTTCACATAGCCACGGGTTTCCTGTCCGAACCTTCTCACGACAGTTATTTATACAATAGTCTACCCAAGCAACTTACTGCTTTACCATATAAAAACTGTTAGCCAATTGCTGAATGACGAATGACACGCGTCGCTTTGACTTTTTTCAAGCGTCGGGGAGAATGTTGGCCGAGCTTTGATTCGAACTGACAACCAATTGATTGACAGCCCGCGTCGCTAGGCTCCTTGGACGTACATTGTAGGCTCTGGTGAGGTTGTGCATCCGCATAGTTGTACACGAGTTTTCACTGTCCGCACATATGTCAAACAGCCATAGCTGTTATTTCTAACTAAAGCAATGAAACATTTATTCACAGTACGGTCCAGGTGCAATTTCTCCTTTTCCAAAACTTGATCAAAAATGTTGACCTTTGTAGACACGTCATTTGTTTTTAAGGAAACGGTTTTTGTTGAATTAGTTGTCATAATGGTCAACTTTTCCTCTTCCTGGAGCTTTGTTGAACAAATGCTCTCATTAACATGCAAAATGTGTTTGTTGACCCTTGAACTACCATGGCCAGAAATTTACCTGTCAACAATAAATTTGCAAAGTCAAGGTTATATTGTTCAATGTTTGTTTGACGATTATCGGCAAAGCTTTTTTGTCTTTGGCCGTTTGCATATCAGATTTATATGGCAAACATATATACATTGGAAAAAAATACAACAGATTTACAATTCGATAGATTGCCTACCTTCCGGGCACATGGTTTCAACAAAGTTTGACTTCTTGTTTATTTCCTTACGATAAGGAAAAATGATTTTTTCTTGACAGTCAACTGCTATTTTAATTTCCACACCTACAATAGAACAGACACTTCAAATTGAACAAGTGTATTAGAGGGATTGTATCAAAATTATGAATCAACTTGGAGTGGTTTAATAATGGCGTTAAGTATATACTAAGTAGAGTTAAATTGCCAGGTAACATATTTCTCAATATTTTTAAAATCTGATCAAGATGCCTTGGTGTGCGTTGATTGGATCTGACGACACCACATAAAAAGTCGTCGCGAATTGACCCTAAATATTCATGAGCAGACGCTCGTTTTGAACTCGCATAATACAGCCAAAGCGCGATTCTATTATCAAAATGGTAAGTTGACATCCCGAGCCCTCGGCCATCACCGCTTCTCTATCTCGTATATGTACCTGTTTTATCTCCACTTTTTATACCAACCGATTTTAAAGGCGATAATTTGATTGGCTAAGGTCACTCTGAAACGACCTGTAATATGCACTCAGCAGATATATACGAGCGTTTATTTCTGTTGTTTATAAAAATTGAATATTACCATAGTAATCATTATTTAGAAATAACTTAACAATATATATATAGTTAAAATTTCCTCTATTGAATTTCATTTTAAAAAAAAGATAATTTAATCAAATGAGATTGAATATTAATTTATTATAGAGTTATTTTTATTGCTCGTATTACCTTATAAAAAAATACCTTTTTTTTAAAGAATTTACTTCACAATATATAAGTTTATTTCTCTTCTGTTCTTTATTCCTTCAAATTGTATTGAACAGAATAATTAAATTAGCTATTAAAAATACGAGATTGAATGTTATAAAATGAAATTCATTTGCAAAGAACGTGTTTTATTATTAGATAAATACAATAATTAAAATACTTTATATAGAAATAACTTATAATAGTTTAATATATAAGTTTGTTCAGTTTCTGTCCTTTGTACTGGAAGAGACCACCTCAGTAGTGTAGTGGTAGAGCGTCCAAATCGAGTTTGGGAGGTCTTCGGTACGATTCTCGACCAAAGTCTTTAAAAATGGTAGTAATGGCTGCCCTCCTTTTAGCTCAGGGTTACGAGGTTAGCATACAGACTGACTGGCTAGTGTCCGGATAAATGAACTAACACAGGACACGCCATGATATGACTAAAATAGTGTTTAAAGCGGCTTAAAACACTAAACAATAATTTGTACTGGTAGTAATGACTTCCCTCCGTGGCGCTCATTGTTAAGCCCCATTTTCGCTGTCGCGGATTAAGGCCCCGGTACATCCCTGATAATGGTTCGGGTGAAACCTTGTCACATCGGAGGCACCGTAGAAATTCGGGATCCGCAATGAACCCTGTTGTAACGGATGTTTTAGCATGTATAATACAACCGGGTGACACCGGTGAATATTCCGTTGTAAATTGCGCTTGCTCTGATTTTTTATACTATACGGTTGCCAACGTGCAACTGGAGCTCCACCGGCACATGACCGGGCTATACCGGTTTGGACCGGCAGCTACCGGGACACGACCTTGAGCATGTATTGTATTTAGATAAGGGTTAAGCATACTTTTGTCTTGGTGTGTACACACTAGTCTGTTGTTGATGTATTGAATTTTAATAAGGGTTAACCTATGAAAACCTACACAACTCTGGACTGGTGAACTTCAGTTTAATACTCGCGTTAGAGGCAACATTCAATAGTCTTGATACCATTCTGTCTACCAAGTTGATAACGGTCTCCGCACCACTGTTGTTCTGCAATGTTTATTGATTGATTGATTAGGGATCAACGCCCTATTCAACACGTTTTCAGTAATAATAGCTTTATTATGAATGTAGTTACATATGTAGATATTATAGATGTAGACAAACTTAACACGGCTGCCAGTTCACCTACTTCCTATGTGAGATCTGACGTTATCACAACATTATTTCCAAGCAACTGGCTGCTTTTCCAGTTATAGACTGTACGTCCATCGATTGAAGACACATGATGCCAGTCGCTATGACTTTTGTCAACGTCTAAATGCTGTTGGGGTTCAAACTGACAACCCTTTGTAAGCAAGACATGGTATTCACCCCTTTAAACTAGTTATAGTGAGCGAAATATCAATGTGTAATGATAAATTAAAATGCAGACAAGACGTTCGTAATAAATAAGTGCTTATAAGATTAAGATTCGTCAAACACAAGTAATAAAATTAAGATGTCGTGAAATATCCGACATAGAATCTACATATGCTTAATACTGACAAGTATGATAATGTCTAAATAATGTTGCAAGCAAATAAGAGCAATCGACCTTTTGGAAAGTGTAATAAAGATATGACTTAGTTTTATCATGAATTACTGGGGAAATTGTTTGTAAAATAGATCCAAATATTTAGAATTACTATTTTAAGAAAAACTTGACGATATATTCATTGCTTCTTACCATCTTTATTTTTTCTCTCCACATATGTGCTTTGGTTGTGGTAATAAGATTACTTGCGACTTCCATGAAAACCTGAAATAGAACAGCACATAACATAAGTTTATTTACAATACATGCATTTAGGTTCATTGTGCATATCGTACACAATTTACATACTTGATAATGAAAATAGCTGTCATACAATGGATGTTTTATCCAAGTAAATTAACGTAGTAGTTTGATATATGTTATAATCAATAGACTATTATGTATTTAAAGCTGGGAAAACTAGATAAATCATAAGTGTTACACATGCAAATGAGTTACAACATATTAATACAAATTGAAAAAAAAAATGATACACTAATACATTTCAGCACTCGAAAATAGGTATATGTGGCAGCGGAAGAAAATCGGATTAGCTGTCTTAACCTTTTACCACATACATGTACTGACCCATTGTTGACGAATCTGCATCAAAATTATTTGGCTCATCCCTTTGTGGCCATGTTTTCATTATACTTTTATTTATATATATTTCCCCCGTATATTTTCAAAAGTCATCTGCAGCCAAGTGTTAAAGGAAACCTGACTCTATAGTGGCACTGACTTATAAGTTTGAGTATCACTCATTTACATTCAACCCACGCTGCCACTTGTTAATCAAATCACAAACATAAGAGATTGGCATTAGAAGCCGTTGGCTTTCGAGCGGTCTTTGAACAGTAAGTTCAATATTAATATAACACTGTGTAGGTTGCTGCCATACAATACATAATAAAGCATATAGTAAGCAAGTAAAACTATTATAGATAACATATGTAAATATTTGATACACACGTATGTATAAATCATTCTCGAGAAAAGTGAGCCGATCCCTGGAAGCGGACTGTCAGTCCAGCGGTTGTGAATTCGAAGCTATCAGTTCAAACCTCAATAAATCGAGAAAAGCGTTACATTATCTCAGAATAAACTAAACTGAAGATTATATGAAATTACCTATAACAAATAGTTTTTTCAGCGATACAATGCCTCAATGCTACTATTAACTTTCTTAAGGACATGAAAGTAGTTGTGAAGATGAAAATAGTTTACATTACAAAAGTCATTTCTATTTCGTATAATAGAATAACTACGGTATTAAATGAGATGTGTACCGCGCATGCGCAAATCAGTGTACCTGCGCTTCCTGTATAAGCGAGGCGTGTTTGAATTCCTCTGGAATTTTTTTACAGATTTAACGTGGCAAAAACAAACGTAGTTCGCTTATTTGTTAATGATAAGGTGATTCATTATTGCCACAGTAGTTCGCTTGTACGCTGTACAAACGGTGTCACACAGGATTTCCCTGGTTTCTAGTTGGACAAAGTAGATCGCGAGGCGATTGAGACTAGAGAGATATCGATAGCTACTCGTGTGAATGAGCCTAAAGAAGCTAAATTAAAGGCTAAACAAACTTTGAAACAGTGCATGTCCTCCTAGAAATGTCTCGCAATATTTTCAGGAGATTGGAAGAGCAGGTCGTCGTGGCCAGACTTTAACTGCTATGTTACACTATAGTTCCCGAAATATAGCAAGAAACCTTCCTGGTATAAATCAAGATATTATCTCGTATTGTACAAATGAAACTTCTTGTCTAAGAAATCAACTTCTTCCAGTTTTTGGACATGAAAAGGAGTTACATTTTTAATCCTGTAATTTACATACCAGTTAAACATCGAGAAATCTATGAATTTGAGGTTGTTTTAAAAGCCGATGATGAGACTGTTCCATCATTTCTACAACAATTATCAATCATTATCTTGAAAAAATATCACAACTGTCATCGCTCCGCACATATACATAATGCTCCATACTTAAGCACTTGTATCTTTAACTTCATTATTTTGGTTGAATTTCTTTTTTGTTGTTTTGTTCTAATATTGTGCTATAACCAATGTTAACAATGGATGAATTATATGGGTTGAAGAAAACCTTCAAAAAACATTAAACACAAAAATAACATACTAAAAGCTGTTCTTTTTTATATTTGTAAAGGGCGTAAAAATATTGATGATGCTATTTATAATGCAATTTGCTCAGGGCAAGATCAAAACATTATTGACAAAACCATGCATGAATTAAAAAGTGTAAACCCGCACATCAGACTTGTCTTGACAACATCCATATTAGGCATGGGGTTTGAAAATATGTACGTACTAAAAGCTGTTCTTTTTATATATTTTAAGGGCCTATAAAACGATGTCATGAAACGAAGTAACAAACATTTGAATGATTCTTCTGAGGAGGAAAGCACAGATCATGATGGAAGTCGTCTGTATGAGAAAAACTTATCTGCAAAATTCAATTGCCCCTATTGTACTTCAACATTTTCTTGACAAGACAACCTCAGAAAGCACTGTCAAAATTTTCATCCATCTCATCCATGGAGAAAATCGAAAGCATCGTGTGATCAGTGCCAAAAATCATATTCTTCACAGAAATACTTAAAACAAGAGGCCCATGAGGGCCTATGCTCTACTGGCTGGATCTTAAAGGCATTATTGTGACAATCAAAAATAAAGACT
>JAUELF010287798.1:0-10168 GCA_031471495.1 Clinocardium nuttallii | reverse complement strand
CCACAAGTATGCTATTCATTCCGTAAGTATGTCCCTTTAACGGAATGAATAACATTAATATGCAAATAAGATATCCAATTATAAAAGTGTCGTTATAATGTGATGGGTGGGGTTTCAAGAAAAACAAGCACACAACAAGTACTCTCCCATTTCAATATCCCCCTCCTTAAAGCGGGGGATATTAAAGTCATATGAAGCTCATCAATCAATGTTTTCAAATGTATTTTGCAAGTATATTTTCCGTATTTTAAGATTAACTTCACTTAAGTTGTCATCAACTAATACGTACTGTGCATAGCATTAGTATCATTAAATTTATAATGTGAAATATTTGGCACATGTTTATATGGCGAAGGACGCATGATCGCGCTGATTAGTGGATAATACATACATTGATTCGAAAACTTATTCCTAAGGCAGTTTTGATAACCCACATACATTTTTCTTCGAACTGGATGCCCATCATTTGCCTTCTGGTCTGTCTAAATGTCGAATTCTACTTCTGCCTGTTTTAGTTTACCTCTATCTTTATCGTAAGATTCTGGAACGTGCAGTTATAGTTAAGTATAAACTATACTATAATTTACTGAAGATTTTGAAGGTTGATTGATTGATTGATTGATTAGGCTTTAACGCCGTTATCAACAATTTTTCAGTAATATTACGGCGACCAGTTCAACTACTCATGCGTTTCGTTGTTTTCCCACACCAGTACAACACACAACATACTTTCAAAGCAACTGGCTGCTTTTCCACAGTCTTAAACAGTCCATTGGTGAAAGACGTCTGAAAGAATGTTGGCCGAGCTGGGATTTCGAACTCACAACCCCTGGGCTGACAGCCAGCATCATTACAAACTGAGCTACCGGGGCTCGGCGAAGATTTTGAATATTTGAATAACACATTGGTAAAATAATTCATTTGACAGCTACGTTAATATAGTATAATTATTTAATAGATCTGACATAAATAAGCTACACACCAGCAGCAATACAAAAAATAAAAAAGTATCATACAGTCATGTTTGATTTCAATTGGATCATTCCCAGCTCGGCCAACATTCTTTCAGATGTCTTTCACCAATGGGCTGTTTAAGACTGTGGAAAAGCAATAAAGTAATAATGACATGCAGACAAATCTCAAACTACTGCTGTAACAAGTGCCTCGATTTAAACAGCCGTTTTCTACAGCACAGTTATCTATTTCTGTATATGGTTCTCTGCAGTCACATATGCACAAAGTATCTAGCAGTTGAAGACATAGGGGTTACTGTTACAGGGAGGGGGCAGTGGAATCTGCAACATGAAACAGTATTTGAGATATCTTTGTAACTATCAAATAACGTTAACGAATATTTAACCGCAAAATTCAATTAATAATAACAGCATAAATAAAGGTATGTATTTGTTTTGATTACTAAAATACTATTGAATAAGGATCACATTATTAAACCAATACTGTCAAAGTGACACTGACAAACAGATATAAAAAGAGACCCTCACACACAAACACACAATGTGGTCAGACAGCCACTGAACAGCTACAAATGCGTGTGACACTGTTATAAAGATAAAAACACATACAATTACACACACACGGTGGAAAAACAACACGTAACAGGCTACAAAGGCATGTGACACTGGCGGGTAGATCGACACATGCATGTACACACTCATACTCGCAAACATCAGTTAGACAGACAACCATGTGAAAATCTACACATGCAAGTGACACTGACACACATATATACACACTCACAGTCGCACGCACCAGGTGGACAGACAGTCAATTAAAAGGCTATAAAATCATGAGACATTGACATCGAATTGAACAGTTACAAAGACAGGAGGCACTAACAGTTAGAAATCATACACACATACTCGCGCACGACAGGTTGACTGAAAACAAACCAGAACGATTCAAAGACAGGTTACACTCCAATACAGATAAACACACACGCACACATAGTGACAATTATGTATATATGAACAAACATGAATTTAATTGGAATTAAAATATATTCTAAACTCTCATTTATATGCATAATGGAGTCACGTCCTATATACATTTAAGTGAAATAAACTTTTGATAGTTTTCTCCATGTGTAATTGACAAAGAAACGAGAAAAAATTATAAATGTAGCATACTTGTTAAGTTTGTAGTGGTATGATGGGCAGTTCTGTCTTTTGTGAACTAATACACTTTATATGTATCTATAAGACAAGAACATGTACAAGTTGATGCTAGTTTTTCTTAAAAAAAAAGAGAAACTCGTTTTACAATAAAAGTAAATGAAAAAATAAACGGAATAAATAAGACATATGTTATTGTTTCGTCGGATGATCTCAAAATGACCTGACCACGATCTCGAAGAGAATTCCGTAAATGAATAATGTTACCATATCCGTTTCAGTGAAAC
Source organism: Clinocardium nuttallii (assembly GCA_031471495.1). Lineage (NCBI taxonomy): Eukaryota > Metazoa > Mollusca > Bivalvia > Cardiida > Cardiidae > Clinocardium > Clinocardium nuttallii. The sequence goes on along the minus strand of JAUELF010287798.1, from coordinate 7,749 downwards.
AAGGAGAAACACAATACAGATAGACGGCTCATATAAACATTCTCAATTGATTGCTTTTTATTTCACATATTTTAAAAGAATTAGCGTCAATTTCATTAGTCGTCCCTTCAATGTCACGGGTAATCTACCAAAGCAGTGGAATGCTTAAAAATAACAGATTCCTTAAATTGACACGTGATAAAGAGAACTTCGTCAATGGACAGAGGGAAACGGTTTCAATCTTAGGTGATGTAACCTAAGTCCCTGTAGAAATAACTTGCAGTCTGACAATAGAAATATATAGTATTTAAACAAAAACAGCAAAAATTGTATGCATACGTATTGATTACTTTACTCATAAATGGACGAACCAAATGAATTTAAGGGAGGCCACTTCTAAACCCCTAGAATGGACAGATTAATTTGAAGAAAACCACAATTCATCAGATTGCCTCCCTTTAACTGGTATTTCGCTATTTGCCCATATTAACAATCTACTATCGCACCACGCATTGGCACGATTCTGGTACGATACGTAATATACATATTTGGGCTTTAATAAACATAAATCCAAATTGAAAACACCTCTATGAAATAGAATGTTGGACTTTCACCATTGGTAAACATGTATGTTTAAACATGCATCGGAAAGAGTGTACATGATCAACACAATAGCACATCCTCGCTTTCCAACGTTTGACAAGTCGGTCAGGATACAGGAGCTTTCGACCTAAGTCGGTGAAGCTAATACTTGGAATGAATACATGTACATGTAAACCATCTTCCTGTCATGTTTTTTGTTATGCTAAAAATTCAAATTTTATAACACGAACCGAGTCTTTATAAGAGCGTTTAAGATCGGTTTACAGGATAACGTAAACAGTTCAAGTTGAGATCAGGTGCACCCTCTCTGAATTATTTTCATATGTTTACTGACGGGTATATAAAATGGTAAGTTAAATGAAAGATCTGCTTTATATTTTCTTAAGGAAAGGCTTCAGAGTTACTAGTGCTTTACACCGTTTTAAACAATGTTAAGTTATATGGAGTTTCCTGAGTAAGGTACCAATTTATGCTGACACCAGATAATCAGTATTAATGCTAACAATAATAAGGGGCAAGTGAAATAAAGTACTTCCATTTCTTAAATTTTTGGTTAGACCCGGACGGGGTCGAACTTCCGGCCCCACGTACAAGATGCGTCACTACAACACAAAGGAGGTATATTATTAGGAGCTGTAATATTTAAAACCTGTAGACTTATTTATTTAGAAAAGCGCAAGTTTGATCTAATGCGTATAGTGTATTACTTAGTGAAAATCTCTTATAGCATGTGTTCAGTTCAAACCATATCCCGAATCGTAACCCTCGCATTGGTTAGTGAGTCCAATTGTATTTGATTCCAAATGTAACACCGTTAACAGATAATTCGAAACGTATTATATGTTCTTTTATCAGTAGGTAAACGTAGCATTTTTAGATTGAATATGAAAAGTTCAGAATATATGCTATAAAATTATACAACATATACATACACAACGTATAAAAGTTTATACAAGAAATAAAGCAAATCAAACATCGTTACATCAATACATGTATATATATAAACATTAAGTAAGAATGCTTTTTTTTATATATAGTGTATACTGATAACGCTTCATCAATTGTAAAACGTGTAATTTTAATATTGATTATGTAAACGTTTTCAAAAGCTAGCTTCCAGCAATGTAGTGTATACTGGCAACTGTGATTTTTGTAAACAGTTAGAAAGATGTCTATTATACGGGCCATTACAAACCCTTTGAATAAACGTTTGTTTTAAGGCTTTATTAATAACAGTTATGCAGACAATAGATAACATATCGTTAATTTAAGATGCAATCTAGAAAACAAAGTTGAATGCAATAATATCTCGGCATATTTTCTAGACATAAATATTCACCACTGACTGCCTAAAAGTCTTCGAGACGATCCCCAGCATTTGAAGCCGTGTTATATAGAATTATAGTTTAGGCATTATATGTTCGTATGTGTGAAACTTCAGGCTTGGGGATTAAGTGATAGAACAGTATCAATAAGTTTTACATTTTCGTATTACTCATAGTGATCAACATTGAGGCCTTACACCTACCCTTATTTATGGAGATATCAGTATACATACATTTCCGTAAAATACTTGATGTCAATTAAATATACAATCAATATGCACTCTTCTGTCACATTTACGCTTACAATTGCTTCAAGTGTTGATGAAATAAAACGCTGCAGCATCAGCGTGTAGTGATTGATTTCACTTATTTTAAATCGTGTGTCAGGTGTTTGTCCAACATAATTCTTTCTAAACAATTCAATTCAAGAGCTGAAGAATCATCCACAGTATCGTGCATCGGGATAAAGTTCCCTTAACCGTTGATAGTATTGTTTGAGTTGATTTCAGTTTATGAATTATATCAAAGTGTTTTAACCCTTCCTACGTACACTTAATATGCAGCAGACGACTTTTTGATCATCTGGACAAAGGTATGGAATATCTCTGAAAATGAAAGTAAAATTACTGACAGAAATTGAAAACAGTGTGGCAAAAGGAGAAATGCTCGTTTTGAGCAATTTCTTCTTTTGTTACAATGTTTTCAAAATTTGTAAGCTGCTGATGCGTCAGAAAGCGTCTACACATGAGGGAAAGGTTTAAGAATTGTAATTACCTAATTAAATTATAGAATCAAACCTATATCAATTGACATATTATAAAACATACATCACATGCACATACTTTGAAGTTAGTATGTCAATTGTCAGATTGTTCTCCTAAATTCATCTATATAGCTTATGACTTTGCCTGATTATGACTTGTATGTACGAGTAACCAAAATATGTGTAGGGTAAGGCGTGTAGAGCAATGATTGTCATCTCACTCTCTATTTGATTGAGAGTATGTCTGATAGAAGTGAAGACAGACTGCAAATCAAGTAAAAAGGCTGATCTTATTTGAAATGTTACAAACACTCAATATAAAATATAAAGGTATAATAGACGGAGAGGGTTTCGTCTAACCAAGGACCGTTAACAATCGAACAATATAACATGTCTTTTAAATTGAAACACAATAGCGTATTATTAGATTCGTCATTTCTTTTTTAAGTTAACATATATTGTAGTGATGGTAGTAACTTAACACTTTACGCTTGTCCTTGCTGAATCCACATATTCTTGTCGAATGAAGACATTGCATGGATGGATTCTTATTTGGTTCACATTGAACCCTACCTTGAAGCGAGACAGCTGTCAATTTACAGTTGTCTCTGAAGCTGTAGATGTGCATTACTATTTGGTTTGTGCCAAGCCCCGTTCATTCAGTCTGTATAATAAGGTTTGGATAGCAAAGATGCATTGGTAAACCGTCAACACACACTTACGTTGTTTTCTCTGGATCATGTTTATATAGACTTGATGTACAATAGTGTTTTAGCCACACTATATAGCAAGATGTTTGTCCCCGTGGACGGCTTTTAAGAGTATTGGTCTACAGGTTGTCATCGAGTGTTTCCCAGATGTGGCCTTAAAACGGTCTCTGAATACTAGTTATTATTGAGCGTGACCCCGATGAACCTTAAAACGGTCTTTTTATACAGGTCGTCATTGAGGTTATCCTTGCCGATGCCTAAAACGGTTTATATATCCAGGTCGTCATTGATGACACCCAAGAACGGTCTAAGTATAAAGGTCGTTAGTGAGTGCGTCCTTGATGACGCCTTAAACAGGTCGTCAGTTTAGACGCCCTAAATGACGACTGAAACGGTCTATGTATACAGGTCTTCATTGAGTGCGTCCTTGATGACGATCCTATACATCGATCAGAGTATTTAGACGCGCTAACTGGTTAAATCTTCACGGGTTGCCAATTCCGGAATCTATTTTCGTGGTACTAGGCATTAAACTGATTTGCCGGGTAATACAAATACGCTTGTACTTGTGTATGTGTCGGGGCTGTTACTTGATTTAAAGCTGGATTGCATGAACCTTTGAGGATAGTACTTGATTGCCCAACTTTGAAAACATCAAGTTATGTATAATCAGGTTTTACCTGTCACTCGTTTATCTCCATTGGCTTCGGGACCATTCGGGGGTACAATCGGATTTTTTTCTGTTTAATGTTTATTGAAGCCAATATTAACGTAGAACGTGTAATTTTAATAAAAATGCCGTCATAGCGCAGTAAAATTGAAAATACAAATATAATCTAGAGCAGATGAGTTTGAAAACGTACCCGAACACAATTTGAAACTCCCTTCAAATGAAAGTACAATACTTGAATAGAATTGAAAACATGGTGACACAAAGAGAAACCTCTCTTCTTGAGCAGTTTCTTCTTATGTCTCCAATATTCAAATGTCCGTTTGCTGCAGAGGCGTCATGTAGCGTCTTTATTAAGGAAAGGGGAAGTGATTTCTTTGCTATGAGGATAGCTAGGAATGCTATTGTTTGATAGACTTGCATTAAGTTCAAACTGACACCCCCAACTCGTTCAAAAATGATCTTTCTGTTTTACCATTTCCTGTAGACAGACAAACAGTGTCGCCTCTGTCAGAGTTTCCTTTTGCAAACAGTGGAAAACGGAAACATTATTGGAACAAAATGATTTAACCTGTTTTGGATATGTTTTTAAAGTCTCCTTTACTCTGCTCGCTTTTCATTATATCATAAGATAAAAGAGTATATTTGTTCGCACGTTTCTTTTGTGTGTTCATATATTTACAAAAGATTAAAGCCTTTAATATCGGTTAACTACAGGTGTATCACAATGGTGTTATCCTTTCCCTGACTGAAAGAAATATTTAATAAGGCTGCATCAGTCACATTTTAAAAGGTAAACGGACAAATAGCTAGCTCATCATGAGATTTCTTTTATTTTGTCACAATATTTTAAGACATTTGAATGAATTTTCTTCATTGATAGACTCCATATTTTTGCCAAGAAATCTTCGCCAGCTGCATATTTGTAACATGTGAGTATGTTTGTTTGTAAGGTGCTTTATGCTGCTTTAACACAGTTCCAGTTATAGTATTACATTTTCTGGGTAAGTTACAACTTATACTCGTCCGTTTATCTATATCAGCGATACATGTATCGGGCTAAGCCCACAACCCTGAGTGCCAAGTAGTAAAAACTACTATTTTAAAGGTATTTGGTATGACCCGGCCAGGGATCGTACCCATAACCTCCCTTACTGAGAGAGACTCTCTACAACTACACTACTTAGGCACTTTTGTTGTATTAAAGAAACATTTTCTTATGGAAAAGAATCAAACATTACCGGTTCTCCCAAGTCAATATCAGGATTTTCTGAATCAGCCTCCAGTGAGGATAGGTGAAAGGTATATGGAGACATCTAGAGTTGAAAGGGCTGGTGGATGAAGTCTAAAGGGGACATCTCCAGTGCTTTTCGTTAATAACCAGATGCCAGACCGATAAGTAAGGTGATCATTAAAAACAAAACACCCTTAAATGCCGTCATTTGATATGTTAACCATTTCAACAACTCCCCTCTTAAATACCTTTATCTGATTGGTCAACACTTTCAATAAACTATTCTCTTAAATACCGTCATCTGATAGGTTAACCATAACAATAAACCCCCTTCTTTAATAGATTAACAATCTAAATAAAGCCCCCTCTTCAATACAGTCACATGATAGGATTGCCTTAAGAGCCCTTAAGAGCCCTTTAATTTAGAAACATGTGATTGCAATTTTAAATAATACTTTGAACATTGTAATTACCATTGTACACACATTTGATGTATCCTTTCCAATTTACAGACACATTGTGTTGCATCTGCACATAAGGTGTGTTTGAAGCTTTGTGGCAAAAGAAGAACGTTCTTATAAACAATAATTTTACTTTGTTTAATATGTCTTCCTAATGGAAGAAAGTCAGTAAACACTATATATGATAATAACTCTTTAATGATAACTTAATCTCTTCGAAACAAAGATGGACTGCACTTAAATATATGTTGAATAATTTTAATCTTGATAAAGACCAAGTGGTCGAACATTCGTAAATTAAAGAGTTATTATCATATATAATAATTTTACCTTTATCCACAATGTTTTGAACGTTGTCCAATATATTTATATTTTAACTAATTGTATTTAATGTCGTCTGCTGCATAGTGTTCGTATGTCGGTAATTTCACATCTGATAACAAATATAACACATGGAAATTAAAAGAACCGACACTATATAGATGACCTTGATCAGTTGGAAAGAATGTGTTGAATTTGTTTTACAAAATTATATATACATTTTTTTTAATGTTTTAAGCAGATATACAGTATATATATATTTTGATTATACTTTAAAACCTTATAACTGTTAATACTTGCAGAGGATGAATTGTTGTCATGGTTATAAGTAAGATATATATGTAAAGTTAAAATGATGATATTACTAGGCTCTGCATTGTGAAACACAATTTTAACCCTTTCCCATATATTGACTCTTCCTGACGAATCTGCAGCAGCCCTCTTTTAACATAATTGTGGCAAAAGGACAAATTGCTCATAATGGAAGGTATTCGACATTTGCCACAAGGTTTTCAACTTTATTCAATGATTATATTTCATATATAAAGATTATCCCATATATAACGTGTAAATGTTAGCACATGTGTCTACTGCATATTTGTTTAATGTTGAAAAAGGTTAAATTATAAATTGACAAACAAGAAGAAATTGAATTTTTTGATGCATACTTGTTATTGATATATAAATGATGTTTTACACTGATTTCAACAGTATTTCAGCTATATCAAGTCATTTCCTAGATAAATTATCAGTACTTACAGTATTTCATTATATCACGTCATTTCCTAGATATATTACCAGTACCACCAGTATTTCAGTTATATCACGTCATTTTCTAGATAAATTACCATTACTTACAGTACTTCAGTTATATCACGTCATTTCCTAGATATATTACAAGTACTAACAGTGTTACAGTTATATCACGTCATTTCCTAGATATAATACCAGTACTTCCAGTATTTCAGTTATATCACTTCATTTTCCAGATAAATTACCAGTACTTACAGTGTTTCATTTATATCACGTCATTTCCTAGATATATTACAAGTACTAACGGTATTTCAGTTATATCACGTATTTTCGAATCAGTTATATCACGTCATTTTCTAGATAAATTACCAGTACTACCAGTATTTCAGTTATATCATTTCATTTTCTAGATAAATTACCAGTACTACCAGTATTTCAGTTATATCATATCATTTCTTTGATAAATTTCCTGTACTTACGGTATTTCAGTTATATCACTTCATTTTCTTATAGTTTGTTTAGTTATATCACGTCATTTACTAGATAAATTACCAGTACTAATAGTATTTCAGTTATATCACTTCATATCCTAGATAAATTATATGTACTTACAGTATTTCAGTTATATCACGTCATTTCCTAGATAAATTACCAGTTCTTACAGTATTTCAGTTATATCATGTCATGTTCTAAATAAATTACCAGTACTACCAGTATTTCAGTTATATCACTTCATTTTCTAGATAAATTACCAGTACTAACAGTATTTCAGTTATATCATTTCATTTTTCTAGATAAATTACCAGTACTATCAGTATTTCAGTTATATCACCTCATATCCTAAATAAATTACATGTACTTACAGTATTTCAGTTATATCACGTCATTTCCTAGATAAATTACCAGTTCTTACAGTATTTCAGTTATATC
>JAUELF010287776.1:0-10168 GCA_031471495.1 Clinocardium nuttallii | reverse complement strand
GAAATTGCTCAAAACGAGCAATTTCTCCTTTTGACACAATGTTTTCCATTTTTAGTCATAGGTTATCCATTCAATTAGAGATTTTCTAGTTTTTAACAAAATATGTTCAAAGTCGTCTGCTGCAGAATTGTCGTATGAGGGAAAGTGATAAACCTATTCCAACATACTTTTCATAGCATCAGCAGCAGACAACCTGAGAGCCAGAACATAAACTGATCGTAATTTCTACTTTTGCCACTTTAAATTATAGATATGTTCCTTATTTTTGCCTATTTTTTTCAATTTAGTTTATGCAGAATTTAATTTCAAGTGGGAAAGAGTTCATCAAGTTTTCTATGACCAAGTTTAAACTGAAAAGTTGAGGTTAAGTTTAAAAGATTACATTAAAATTAAATGAGTGTAAAATATGCTTCTGGTGGAAACTTTGTCAACATAATTATGTATATGAACACAGTCCACTATTATTCATTTGGATGATTTTATAATTGCTTTTACCCTTTCCCGCAAACAGATGCTTTCTGATGCCTAAGCAATACCTTTTGAAAATAGTGTGACAAAAGGAGTAATTGGTCATGATGAGCAATTTCTCTATTTTCAGCTCGCTTTCAATAATTCTACTACGCTTTTGCAAAGATATTTTCAAAGTTGCCTGCTGCAGATTTGTCATATATGGGAAATGTTTAAAAAGTCCTGGAAATAAGTTGTTTGATAGCTTAGTTGGTGACAAAAAAGTCTAAAGATCAAAGGGTAATAGATTTGAAGGCCAGTTCAGGGATGACGGACAAGTCATTGTGACTAAAATCATTCATTCTCATACAACTAGGCTAAAAACCATTGCAGGAAGGTATCCATCATCAATGTTGTGTGGAGTTAAGTTAGACATAATTAGAGAGGTGAACAAATGGATGTGATATAAATGAAATCCTGTTGAAGTCGGTGTTAAACTCATATCAATCAATCTAGAAATAGTTTTCAAATAAAGGCGCTTTAAAACCATGGATAACTTACCCTTTCATCTGACATTTTAAGCAAACGAGTGACTATGAGTAAAAATATGTTGCACCAAGCTTCTCTGTGACTGTCTGACTGGAGGGACAGGAAGTACTCTAAAGAATCATGACATGTTCTGAAATAAAACATTTTAAAAATGTTAACCTGATAATAAGATTATTTCGGTATTGTCTACATTGAAAAATACATAAACCTGTTACATACTTAAGATTTGATGTATTATTTTGATACAGAGTTGAAAATCTTTTGGGGAAAGGAGAAAATGCTCATATTGACTTTTCCGACAATGTATTCAACATTTGTCTGCTGCAATGTGTAATCATAATAGGTCAATATGTAGCATTGATACAGTATATATGGTAGATTTACTGTTCACCTATTACATATACCCAGAATATATATATTTTAGACTCGACAATATTGAAAATACATAAATAATTGCCAATGAAAGAGGGATGTCACAAACTAACAGATGGAATGACGAAAGAGAAGTGATTCCCATGTGCCTTCCAGCCAAACATTTCCTGTCAACTGATACCGAGGACTAATGGTAAATTCGTGTACACGAAAGACTAGTGAATAATAAAGATCTAGACAGTAGATAATGAAACTATAAGAAAAATATAAATTTCTCAAAACTCCATTGCTTTGAAGACATAATTATATGGAACAAAATTTGTAAAACACTGATTATTGAAAGTACAATTCTGAAACAGTACAAAACATTATTGAGAAAAATAAAACATGCTTTCCTTTTCCCATCATGTTATCAATTGTTACCTTTTTCTGCCTGTTACCTTTTTCTGCCTTTGGGACTTTTGGGACTTTTTCACACCTACTGGTTAAGTGTCCAGAAAATAGATACAGAGCGTGATTAATATAAGCCAAAAACTTATTGAACAAATATTGTCTGGGGAAGAAGCATAAAAAAGTATCTATTTGGGAAAGATTAAACACTTTTGTTTGTAATTTGAAGACATTACAATCTTGAATCTCTTTGCTAGAAAACAAAAGTTTCTTTATTTGTCCTGTGGATACTTACGATATGAGTCTTGTTTCTACTTGTGGCCACGCCTCTTTTCGAAGATCATCATTATACATTCTAAAGAGAATTCTAAAAAGACAAGCCAGGGACTGGGTCTCCTGCTTCAATAAATTGGGTTTTGCTTTCCCCTTGAAACCTGGAATGAAAGCCAAATTACATGTTTAACACTTTCCCTCATATAAACGTTTTCTGACGCCTCTGCAGCAGACAGCTTTTTGAAAACATAGTGACAAAAGATGAAATTGCTATGTTTTCCACTTTTAGTCATAGGTTATCTTTTTTTGCCACAATGCTTTCAACTCTTTTCAATACTTATCCATTCATTTATAGAGATTTCCTATTTTTTGACAAAATATGTTTAAAAGTGGTCTGCTGCAGAATTGTCGTATGGGGGAAAAGAGTGAAACAGACACTTGTATATTTGAAGATCATTTTTTGCAAATAGTTGATAGGCAGGTAGCTAACAATCTACACCAAAATCATACTGCACGATTGATCTTGGTCTACTTTGATTGCAAAAGTCATGTTTAGGAGGATCAACAAATACTTATTTACCCTTTCCCAGATATGACAAATCTGAAGCGGACCACTTAAAATCATCCAAGTGAAGATTAGAACAATTTCTATAACTTAAAGTATAAGTATTGAAAAGAGTTGAAAACATTGTGGCAAAAAAAGATACTATTTATTTTGAGCAATTCTTTCTTTTGACACAATGTTTTTAAAAGTCCTCTGCAACAGATACATCAAAATGTCTATATGTGGGAAAGGATTTAAGTTTCTAATTACAAGCTGATGTCAAAATTGTCATTTCTGATAATCTTTATTACCCCAACCATTTCAATTTTATTCCTTCAAAATTAGAATACTACATAAATTTTAAATTAATTTCACAATTGATCAATTTGTAATTTTACGTCACATCCATGGACCCTTTCCAATATTCAAACATTCTGCAGCAAACAACTTTGAAAACATCAAGGCAAAACTGTACACATGTACCAGTAAACAATAGAAGAGTACATTTGTATAGTTATAACATATAGTGGACAATATTCTAGACAAAGGAGACATTGCTACAATGTTTTCGAACGTTGTGTGTTGCAGATGCTTCCAAATGTATTTGGAAAATGTGTAAAACAACACAAACTTAAAACCCATATCATTATTAATTGAACTTTTTCTGAATGGGTTGACCTCTAACTTAAGTATCCAATAGAAGAAAACAAAAGGCAATGGTATAAATAACCGTTTCCATACATCATATTACATTAATTAGGAGGAGAAAATGATGCACCTATAATAATAATAATTACCCAAACCAGTTTTTTGATAGGAATAAATAAATAAACAATAAAACAGCGAAAGTTGTAAAAAGTAAAACACTGTCAAAATAAATAACATAATAAATAAAAACAACAGTTATTGAATAACAGCATAGCTCTTCTGGTTGCACTTTTATTGTAAATTAAACACAGTCACATTTAGAAGTAATAACAAGATGACAATGTGGCTAATGTGTAGTGAAGCTGAACAGTCTTAACAATTTTATTAGATAGTCACTTAAGGCCATTTTGTGTAGTTGAGGGTTATGGTTTGAACATTTTCTGTATAAGGCCAATACAATAATACAAAGGCTTGTAAAGTTATTTAGCTGACAAGACTAATTTTAGGTAATTATTATAATTAAAGAGCGATAACTCTCGATTGATTACAGCGATATGGCTAGTTATCGAACTTGTCCAAAATATTATGCCAATACACATTCTGACTAAATTTGGTGATGATTGGACAAGGCCGGGCTTCTTAAGTTATTTAGCTGACAAAATACTGGACACTGCCCACCTAATCGCCAGCCAGCCCATACGTCGCAGGTAAAACTATAATACATTTCTTTTTTCAAAACAGGCGTATAATTAGGCCAAAGATTTAGATAGGGATGTTGTTTAAAGATTTTCTTTGGTTAGCTCTTTTGGCTATCTTGTGCATTAGAGCTGAACAGTTTGAACAATTTCAGTCGAGGGCACCTGAAGGATCATTACTGTGAAATTATAGTCAATTTAGTCAAGATAATAAAGTTACAATTCCATATGAATGTCAATTTCAAATTATCATCACTGCAGCCTGCTTCTCTCACAAAAAGCCTGTCCATTTTGTCTAGGTTGTAGAAAAATGCAAAATCCAAAACTGTTCAATAAAAATCCATAGTCATCAATCTAACTTGATCCAATACACAATACATTTACCACAAAATCTAACTCAAGCAATGATTGGCTCTCTAAGCAGGAATGAAGATGTCCTTTGTTAATCCTATCTGATCTTGATATGTTGTTATGATCTTCAGGTAACAATTTAACCCTTTCCCGCATTCAACAAATCTGCATGAAATATCTCCATAAATAAGGGTTTAATTATTGTATAAAATTGAAAACATTGTGGCAAAAGGAGTAATTGCTCGTCATGAGCAATTTCTCCATTTGCCACAAGCTAGGTTTTCAAAAGTCATCTGCTGCAGATGCATCAGAATGAGTCTACAATTGGAAAAGGGTGAATTGAGCATCATCGGGCATTATGGGGTTCATTACAATTTAAACTCATAATGGAATATTTGTTGGCAACAAATCAGATTGACCTTCAGACTCGAGGATGATCAATATGTAAGTTTTTTTCTCAACTCTATCCAAGCTCAGATTAAGACCGTTTGTCCAGGAAATGAACATCAAAATGAATTGACACACATCAAAACAAGTGCCATTCTAGGACAGCCTCCTCGATTTTTTCAAGTAATTGCAGAATAATAAATAAACATAGAGCAAGTCTAGTGGAGCAGGACAGGTTTTACCATAGAGTAAAAAATTAATGTAAGTACCATTTTACCAGCCCTTTCCATTCCCACTTAAACAAGAGCTGTCATTAAGACAGGGCGCTAGACTATTCCACCACTTATTAGTTACTGAAACTTGTACTAGCGCTCATATTCTCTAAATAGGCCAGCTAAAAAACCAAGAAACAAAAGCGCCATGGATCGCAGCTCACCTGAATTATACAAAATGACTTGTCATGCAAATCATAATAACTTTCAATCATCAACAGGGCTTGAAGTAATCTCGTAGAAGATCTTTATTGACTTTTTTTTTAAATCACTTATGGTGGCAATGTGTTTCATCCAATCAAAATGGCTTGAAGCAATGTAATAGAGTTTACAATGAATGAGTCAGTGTCATATGGCTTATCCATTACAGGTGTAAGTCCCTGTATACAAGGGCATGCCTTTCCGCTCGGGTCTACCTCTCTCTGGGCTTTGTTATTTTCAGCATTTCCCTATACTGTAGAGGGAACTTGGAGATTTTAAATTTTCACTATAGCCAAATAAGGTAGAACAGCCCTAACCCCATTCGTATGGTTAGAATTTTTCTTTCTGTTACCCTGGACACCAACTAGATTTCTACATGGATATTCAAAACAATTGAAGGAACTTTGGTGAAGACATTGAGAGGATGCTTGCTGTGAAGATTCATCCAATTTGACCGACTGGTTACAGATGAGAAAATTCTGATGTTAGAAAATGCACGGATACCAGAAAAAGTGCAATCACAATAACTCAGGTGAGCTGAAAACCCCAAACAAACTGGAACCTCAATTTTGTAAGACTACGGCTGCATAATTTTTGATCCCCTATACATGTAAAAGGTGTTTATGCAATACCAAGAGTAGTTACAGAGACATCAAATATTTAACTTAAAATATTCAAAGTGAGACATCCTTTTTCTTAAACCTTTCCCAGATATAGATGCATTTTGAAGCATCTGCATCAAACCATATGATTTTTGCCACAATGTTTCTAACTCAATTTAAAAAATTGTAGCTTCATTTACAGAGATTTACCATGTTTTTGCCAATCCGTTTTCCAAGCTGTCTGCTGATAATTTGTTGGATATAGAAAAGGGCTAATTTAACCTTTGAAATGCAAGACGTAGTTATGGGATTTGGTCAAGGCGCATGTTTTGACCCGGAGACATGTACAATTTTTCAATACAATATGTCATGTAGTTTAACTTTTCCCACATACAGTCACATTTCTGATGCATCTCATTTCTGCAGAGACGACTTTTGAAAACATTGTGGCAAAAGGAGAAATTGCTTATGGTGAGCATTTCTTTTATTTGCCACAACAATTTCAAGTTTTTATTCAATGATAAACCTTTAATTTATAGAGCAGTCTGTCTGCTGCAAATCATGTATGAGGGGAGGGTTAACCCATTACTTCAAATGGTTTTTCATAGATCGTCTGCTTTACAATCATCAGACGAAAAAATCTAGAAAACCGAAAGAATTACATTAATAAAAAGTTGAAAATATTGCAATAAAAGGTGAAATTTTGAGCAATTTCACCTTTTATTGCAGTGTTTTCAAAACTCGTCTGCAACAGCAGGAGTCTAAATAGTCGAGTTTACAAAATGATGAAAGCAAGCTAATCAACAAATAAAACACAAAAGTAATGAAAATAAACATGCTTCCCATTTAATTTAATTAAAAAATAACAACTTTATTCCATGCATGTTTACTTACTATTTTTACTTAAATTTAATGTTAAACCTATGAAATAAAGAGAATAAAACCCAATATGTGACAAAAAAGAAAGTGTAAATGCTAAGAATAAAGATGCAGTTTTCTTGAAATCCCCACAAAAAAATTAATATCAATTTTGTTTTAAATGAAGATTATGTGCAACTGACTTTTGACATGAAATGTTAAGCCTTTTCTTTTTGAAACCTTTGCAGTAGATGACCTTATACAATATTGCAGGACAGAAGAAACCTTTTAGCATTAAGCAATAACATCTTCGAAAAAATCAGAATGTCTGCTCGAGTGATATAATATGAAATGTCATTTAAATCCATGATGATACAAAGGATGCTGCACAATTCATAACTGATGATGAGCAGATTGTGATCACATTTATTACCTTTAACCCTTTCCAACAAACAAATCCACATCAGACGACTTGAAAACATCTAGACAAGAACATGGAAATCAATGAATACATAATTAAAGAGTTGAAAACATTGTGGCAAAAATTGAAATTTCTCTACATAAGCAATTTTTTTTTTGCCTGAATGGTAACCAATATTGTTAGTTGCAGATGTATCAAAATGTGTCTGTATGTGGAAGAGGGTTTTAACACTTTGTGTTTAGTTTAGATAATAAAACAATATAAGAGCACCGCTCCTCTGCTTTTTTTTAAGTCCAAAAGGGGCATTACAGAATATCGATTGAAGCCAATGTAATCCGACTTAATAGAGACATGCATCTTGTTCCTAGAAACATGTGTACCAAGTTTCATTTGAAAATGTTGTATGGTTTTTTAATTACGAGGCAAGGTTATAGTTGTGTGTCGATGCAGACGCCGCCGCCAAGGGTATCTCAACATCCTGAGTTTTCTTCTTTATAAAAACAGACTAGCTAATAAAAGTGAAATTGTTTTGCCAGAAAATGTAAACAAGAGTGAATGAGTACATGAATATAAGCTTGTTCTTTATTATACAACAATTTTTATTGATAAAACATCCCAATTGATTGATCTGACTTTAAGTACAAAACTCATTCAAGGGTAAACCTTCATTTTAATAGTCTGTCTTCATTATGGAATATTTGTTAGTAAAAGAGAACTAGATGAGGACTTAACTGCTCTTTTATGATATCTTTCTTACCCCTTCCCTACTTGCAAAAGCATCTGCTGCTTGAAAACACTGTAACAAAATGAGTTGCTCAATAGAGTAATTTCTCCTTTTGTCACAAAGTTTTAAATTTTATTCAATAATTATACTTTGATTTATAATGATTAACCACAATTTTGCCTAGGTGGTTTCAAAGTCGTCTGCTGCAGATTAATTGTATATGGGAAAGGGATAACTACACAACTAAACTTTAACGCTTTCCCTCATATAGACGCTTCTGAAGCCTCTGCAGCAGACGGCCTTTTGACACAATGCTTTCCACTTTTCATCATAGGTTATCCATTCATTTATGGAGATTTTCTATGTTTTGACAAAATACGTTCTAAGTCTGCTGCAGAATTGTCGTATGAGGGAAAGGGTTAAAGAATTCATTTCTTTTGAAACAAAACAAACTCGAGTTAGGATTTTATAACATGAAATACGCCACTAATCTTATTTATTAATTCAATACTATCAGACCAATATACAAACTTACCAGCTTTCCAAAGAAGATTCCTCTGCTCATGGTTGGAGTTAAAATCTTTCGCAAACTTGTGTGATTCCTGCAGACATTCAACCAGCTGGAAGAGTTGCGTGGAGCTTAAGAACTGGTACATACCGTGGTCCTCTGTGTGAGCTCCTATATCAAAATCTGAAGACGGACCATCTGCATGCTTCTGAAAAGGAGAGTAACAACATGTGAACATTTAGGCAGCCAGGGTCCTGAAAACTAGCTTTCTGATAAGTACTTCCTTAGAATGAATTAATCTGTATTAGTGAACATGTAGTGAACATGTAGATGGAGATAAGAATTGAAATAAAGATAATGTGCAGGTTGAGTAAGACTTTTATAGTTCTTTAATGGTTTTTAAAGTAACTAGTGTAAAGCAAATTTCTGTACAATAGTCATAGAAAACATTACTGGGACTTACATATAAGAAATAGTATACAATTGCAAATTTGAAGACATCTGAAGCATTGAAGTATTTGCTAATTCTAGATTTTATAATAGAATATTTCAACAACAATGCCGTGATAATACTACATTTTATTCTAGACCAGAATCATTGCAATGTTGTTAGAAATCACAATGGATTTTTAGTCCCATCACAAATCAGAATTTCTCTGCCTCCTTTGCCAAAATCTGTTCAAATCTGTTAAAAAAATATGTGTGTTAATATTATATTTTCCATATTTTTACAGAGGTGTTTTCAATGTTACCTACTGCAGTGTTTATGTCTGTATTTGTACAACTGATATAGTTATACAAAAGAGCCAGTGCACAAAATAAAGTACAAGTAGGCATATTTGAACAGTGTATGTTCAGATCAGCATGTCCGTCTGCACCCTCTTATCAGCACCTACACAATTTGTCAGAAACTTCATCAAACTGTGTGTGCAGATTCACAGGCTGACCTGGATCTACATTGTTCAAACAAGCCAGTATGTAACTTTTCCTATGCACAAGCTAAACACTTTCCCTCATACGACAACTCTGCAGCAGACGACTTTGAACATATTTTGTCAATACATAGAAAATCTCAATAATTGAATGGATAACCTATGACTTAAAGATGAAAACATTGTGTCAAAAGGAGAAATTGTACGTTTTGTGCAATTTCTCCTTTTGACACTATGTTTTCAAAAAGCCGTCTGCTGCAGAGTTATCAGAAAGCGTCTGTATGAGGGAAAGGGTTAAATTGTCCATTACCTGTGCAGCAGCAAGGTTTTCTGCGTCCTCCTTTCTACTTGTGGTTGGAAAGAAGACTATGTTGTCTATCGTCTGAATGAGCTCCAGCTGGACCACACACTTGATCAGCAATGACTGAAACAACTTCTGGTCTGTGAGGACTTCTGGAAAACACAAAATCTAATTGATTAACCCCCTTTCGAACAAACAGACGCTTTCTAACACGCCTGCAACAAACAGACTACATTGGAAACATTGTGGCTAAAGAAACAAGAGGCCCAAGAGGCCAGTATCGCTCCACTGCATTAGGCAAAAATTAAATCACTTTAGCCATATAATGCGAAGAAAGGTAGTAGATTTACCTATATTTCAATTAAAAGCCCTAACACAAGTACTATATGAAAGATAAATGCTAACTTGCCCTAAAACTTGAACCAGACACCGACGCCGACACTAGGGCGAGTAGTAAAGCTCCCATATTCTTCAAATAGTCAAGCTAAAAAGAGTGGTTGCCATGGAAACCAGAATTTGGCAAGGATCCAACAAGTTTGAATGAATTAACCCTTTCCATCATATAGCCGCTTTCTGACGCCTCTGCAGCAGATTTTTGAAAACCTAGTGAAGAAACTGCTCAAAACGTGCAATTTTTCATTTTGCCACAATGTTTTCCACTTTTAGTCATTGGTTATCCATTCAAGTTAAGAG
>JAUELF010287765.1:0-10170 GCA_031471495.1 Clinocardium nuttallii | reverse complement strand
TTGAAATTTCCAAATGAAATTTACTGTTATTATTAACAATATATGAACGTTTGTTGTTGTCAAATTTCATTAAAATTAAGTCACGTAAAATGCTTTTTTTTCTAAACTTATACCTGTGGTGCATTTTTAAAGTAGTTGAGTGTATGTTAAACTTTATTCAATAATTGTTATTTCATTTATAGATAGTTTCCATATTTTTTCTAAATGTCTTTAAAGTCGTCTGCTGCATATTTGATGTATGTGGCAAAGGCTTAATTAAATTCGATGGGCATTCATTTAGTTTTGTCAGGAGAAAGGGTGATGCGTGTTTCACGTATATGCCGTAACGTACACGCCCTTAACAGAAAACACTTTTCTGATCTCAAGACCCATTCTTTGGAAGCATCTCATTAGTATTGTCTGTGAACACCCACAAGACAGTGAAAAGGTCAACTTGAGAATTAAAAACGGCAGTCAGAACGGTGAACAAAATGAAATTGATTCAATAATGAAAAAAAGAAATGAAGGCAATTAACTTGCAAAGACTAGGCCTTTCGAGAAATACGAACAAAAAAAATCGAACAAAGATACCGGAAGTAGATTCATTGGCGCATTCATAATTGTCGCAAATATATATATATATAGTCGTGTATGTTAAATAGATTGCTTATCTTATTGTCTATTACTTAATGAAATCAATTTGAATTTTAATGATCCCCGTGGATCAAGTTAGACAGATCGGAATCATGCAAAGTATCAAACATCCTCAAACTGCTATAAGTGACATTTATCGTTGACGAGGTTGACAGTGAATTGGGCTATATAGGTCAAATACGATCTTAAAGTGTTTTAATGACAGCTCATTTAGAAGCCAACATTTCTGATCATGCTTTTAAAATGATCGTTTGTTGTCTTCAAAGATGCCTTAATTGAATACGGAATTGACGAGTATTCAGATATAGGCTTTGTTTAAAGAATATTGTAGTCCTGTTTTATACAAACCAACCAACTATAAGGTTGTTCTACATTAAACCATCCGTATGTCAACTTTCTATCGGAAGACATGTTTGTTGCTAAAGGTAGAAGGTGCGCTGACTTGTCTTGGTATTCACTATTCCCAAATGCCGTAAGGTTGCTTCCAAACAGCACCGTTTAAGTATGGTCTGATTTCGTTGATCCTAGCTTTTACTTGATATGGTCATATGACCACAGCCGTCCGAGTTTTCATTTGAGAATTTTTGCAAAAAAAACCCACACAATAATACTACAAATAATCTCTATATATGCTGAAATAAGATTACCATAATGTTTTCAACGTCCGTCTGCTACAGAGGCGTCGGGAAGCGTCAATTAACTCGAATCCCAACCAGGAAGCAATAAAACATACCGCATATTACCGTATACTAAGCGTAGGTGAATTCCTATCGATGATTTAAATGACAGGGAAGTTTGATCTACGCCCTCCAAATCTATGATACTTCATGGCCACATTGACATCAATGTGTCAGTCTCTGGTATATCAATAGGCGAGGAAATATATACCAGATACAACACCTGACTCCAATACTATTAATGTTTACTCCGTGCTCAGAGATAGTTCGCAAGCGTCTGATTGATCTAGGTCAATTTCATTCTCGAAATGAGCTGTCTCGCGAGAAAACCAACATTGGGGTCTCTGCCTAAAGAATCGACCCGGATCAACCTAATCAGGCTAACCCGGACAGACCCTTTTACGCCTCTTGTGGATTTTCTGTTTCATGAATCATTTCTCTATACCTCTATCCCTCGGAGAAGGAATGTGTCGGCCCTGATGCCATTATGTTAGTTTTCTCACGGGACGGCTCTAATTGCTATTAAAGGCAGAGTTTATTCCTGATCACAGAAAGCGCATTTAAAATATAAAACCTTGATGTAAGACCGAGTTTTCATTTATAAACAGTTGCTATTACGATATTTAATTCTACTTTCTATTAACCTTTCCCAAATTCAGTCGCATTTTGACGCATTTGCAGCAGACGATTGCTATGTGAAATTTAGACTAATAAGTGTCAATTATATTAAGTAACAACACGTTTATTTACAGATACTATCCATAGTTTTCATAATGGTATTCCTAGAATTGGCCATGAACTCTTTCAAATATAAAGTATATATACAAGTCCATTTTAAAATATCAACATTAAAATAAATAATTAATAGAGAGTGTCCTCTCGTCTATAATTTCTTCACTGGGATAACGTTCTAAGCCTTGGCAGCAGCAACATGCATGTATGAGAACTCTTTTCATTTAAACTATGTACTCTCGAAATTATATAAAGCCTATATATCTTCTTGGGTCGTAGCGTAAACACGTAAGTAACATGAGCTGAATATCGAGAAAACAAACATTGTGGACTCTGCGTAAAGTTTCGACCAGGATCAGCGTAATCAAGCCGCGCAGCGCTCACCCGGAAAGACACCTTTCGCCTCCTGTGGATTTTCTGTTTCAGGAATCATAACTCTATACCTATATCTCCCCTGAGACGGAATGTGTCGGCCCGGATTAACATGCGCGGTCTGCGCAGAGTGAGCTTTGTCGACACATTACGCAGGTATCATAGTGTTGGTTTTCTCGTGGTACGGCTCATAACTGTAACAGTATTTACGTTAACGTATCATACACAGAAAACCTAAATAAGATTTACAGTTCGACGTTTGTCATTTATGGTACACTGAAACACAGCCACACGTGTTTACGTGTCTTGATTTATGTACAATAAAATACCACAGAGCCCAATGTTAGGGCACAACAGGTAATACTTTATTCATCCGCTGCAAACAAAAATAGTCCGTAAGAAAAAACAACAACTTGTTAATGTTGTTCAAATAGTTGAGTGTTTTGGAATAACTATTCTAAAAATAGGTTCATCTAATCGCCTTGAACTATAAATCGGGTCTTCAAACTCGGGCGCTGAAAGTTCAGTCAGCAACGACGAGGCCATCAGTCTAGGAGTTGTGACTACAAACTCCGTCTCGGACATAAATTCGTTCGTTTTATTGGTTGACAATCAATCAATCAATCACTCATTTAATAAATAAATAAATAAATAAATTTATACATAAACAATCAATCATTGTCTATCAAAAACAATATACTCTTGGTTAAAAACGACATATTTGGTAATTCCGTTGTTACCCTTTCCCACATACATCAAATCTACAAGAGACGAACTATGTAAATGGCTCATCAACACGCTGAACCGCAACCTGTATTAAAGCATTTGGCGGACACACCCACCAACAAAACAGAAACAACGTGAAATTATAATGGGTAATCAATTCGGTGTTTTTTCTGTTTTATTTAAGTAATGATGTCATGCTCTTGTTGAAATACGCCATATAAATATGCCAATACGAGCAATGTGTCTGTAAACTCTTAAACTCTTTTAGCGCCAAATTGTTTAAAGTAGACTCTTCCATGTTCAAAATCGGGCGACTCCATTTCTCATGTAATAAATGTTTGGACTATTTTGATAACCAAAAGGCAAACAAATGCTGATTTCAGGTGAGACAGCTCGTCACGACTATTTTGATAACCCAAAGGCAAACAAATGTTGATTTCAGGTGAGAGAGCTCGTCAAGACTATTTTGATAACCTAAAGGCAAACAAATGTTGATTTCAGGTGAGAGAGCTCGTCAAGACTATTTTGATAACCTAAAGGCAAACAAATGCTGATTTCAGGTGAGAGAGCTCGTCACGACTATTTTGAAAGTCTGCATATTTCATTTGATACATTTGGTATAAATTCTTTTTCTTCCAAGTGATTACATAACATACGTCATTTCCTTACATAAAAATGCAAGCCATATCGGGTGTGAAAAAACGTTATGGTATGAAACTCACAGGAATAAAGTAAGATGAGCTTGCCTGAGACTGGCATTCTTTGAAGGTAGGACAAATAGCGAACTCTTTGAAAACAAAAACTAATGACTTGATAAATCCCCGTTCCCCTGTCCATTTTATTGAATAATTGTGATTACAATTACGTCTACGATAAAAGTTGAAAACAAAAGTAAGAATATTATCCGATCTTAAAACTAACATGTAGTATAGCTCTTCAAATTAAGACCATGGTTGAGCAAATGTTATATCAAGCCCTAAACGATAAGTCTACCCACATTCTTTACAAATCTTAATATCAATGTTTTTCTTTTTTGAAGAGGTACATTCTGGTACTGGTATATCCGAGTTCAATTTTAAATTGAGCGTTTCAACTTAATCTGACCTTTTAAAATGCCAGGGTTAGACATATACATCGAATAATTTAATCTTAAGATAATTTAATCTTCTTACTGTACCTGATATAATAACGCTATTGTCGTCTGCTTTTAACAATTCCCTTTGACGAAATTGTTTGAGGTTTATGTGTCTGAACCTAGAATTGTAAGGGGCATATTTGTTTAACCCTTTCCCGCATACAACACGTTTGCAACAGTAGACTTTAAACTAAGCAAACAAAGAAAATTCTCTATACATGTTTAAGAAAGTATATGTGTTGAAAACATTGTGACAGAACGTCTGCTGCACAGGCGTCAGAAAACGTATATATATGGGAAAGGGTTGAAAACATTGTGACAGAACGTCTGCTGCACAGGCGTCAGAAAACGTATATATATGGGAAAGGGTTGAAAACAGTGTGACAGAACGTCTGCTGCACAGGCGTCAGAAAACGCCTATATGGGAAAGGGTTGAAAACAGTGTGACAGAGCGTCTGCTGCACAGGCGTCAGAAAACGCCTATATGGGAAAGTGTTGAAAACAGTGTGACAGAACGTCTGCTGCACAGGCGTCAGAAAACGCCTATATGGGAAAGGGTTGAACAATTGTGACAGAGCGTCTGCTGCACAGGCGTCAGAAAACGTATATATGGGAAAGGGTTAAAAACATTGTGACAGAACGTCTGCTGAAAAGGCGTCAAAAGGCGTCTATGTGGGAAAGGGTTAAAATGTTCTTGGAAATAACACCAGGCGAAACGGGGTCCAAATGAATGTGAGTCTATCCGTGTATGATTTAAATGCCGTTGAAATCTATTTATTCCTCTTTCCCTCGTTGTCATGCCTTTATATCAGATGACTTTTGAAAAACAGTATGGGCAATTTTACCCTTTGCCACAATGTGTTCATCTTCATGCAACCATTAAACTTTCATTTACAAAGATCTTTCATATTTCTACCAAGATTTTTCACTTTTTGGCCAAGACGTTTTCAAAGACATCTGCCTCATGCAGATATATGCAACGCTACTAAGGCGAACACATGTCCGCCTGTATTGTGATGAAATACCGGAATTGAAGCCCAGTTAGTTCGATCCACGGTCGGGTCATATAAAATACTTTAAACATGATAGTAATGGCTGCCCTGCTTGAGGCTCAGGGTTGCGGAGCTAGCATTACGACAGACTGTATGATGCCAGGATAAATGAACCAATAGTACTGGTAACTTACCCAATAACTGTCATGATATAACTGAAAAACGTTTTCAAAAGCCCTCTGCTGCAGAGGCGTCAGACAGCCTGTGCATGTTGGAAATGCACGGGGCCAGTGTTTTCAACTTTGTTCACTAAGCTTTCTTCCATTTATGGATAGGCCATTTTTATGGATAACAGTTTTCTATGTCGTCTGCTGCAAACTTTCTGTATGATAGAAAGTGTTTCGCTAAAGAGAGGTGGCGTTTTGTGAGGTTATCAGCGGTTACAGCGTAACATGTTCTGTAATACTAACGCGACCGAACTCAACACAGAACGCTAAGTATATTCGTGTTATTTTCGTTATGTAAACATGTTAATTTTCATCATTATTTATTGTTCTTTCAAAAGAATGCCAACATTTGCAAATTTCTTACTCATTTAAAATTCAAATGTGGCAGAAAACTCTAATTAATACGGTGTTGTCGTATCGCATCAGCTGGTGCGGCGAACTGTGGTTATATTATAAATGCGTTCGTGGTTATTCATTACAATGGTTTTACGTAAT
The DNA here is from genome assembly GCA_031471495.1 of Clinocardium nuttallii. NCBI lineage: Eukaryota > Metazoa > Mollusca > Bivalvia > Cardiida > Cardiidae > Clinocardium > Clinocardium nuttallii. Next base: position 4,181 of record JAUELF010287765.1, on the reverse strand, counting down.
AACGTCGATTTATATCTTTCAGACTACATTACTTATTCATTTGAATATCGTCATAACAATTCCACACCCTATCGGCAAGCCACAAGTCTGGGGCCTTAATAACAGAAACTGCCCAAGTATTAGCTTTGTGTTGTGTTTGTTTTATTGGTTCTTTTTACGCCAGTTTTTTTACAGCCTTTCAGTTATATCATGGCGAGAGTTTTCTTTTTCATGTTCCCTAAGTAAACAAACAAGTACTAGGTTGATACATGTGTCTTGCCTGATGGCACTCCACAACGACCGCCGCGAATGGGGATCGAACCCGGTACGCCCAGTTCCAAAGCCCAGACTCGGCCACGTCGGATTCCTCGAATATATTTGATCCACGTTCTCAACGCCTATGGCTATAATAGCCTCCTGGAGCGTCACGTAATCTGTGTACAGTGAAGACTGTGGTAAGTCGGTGCATATTCACATTCACACAATACTCTTCCCTGATCGTATCTTAGTTATAGAGAAATCAAAAACTAAGAAATCTAGCCTCGACAACTTATACGTCAATGTAATGTAATGTATTAAATATGATTCGCGTCAACAAATGAGCCGTCACGCGAGAAAACATTATGGCCTCTGCGTAATGTATCCACCCAGATCAGTAATGATTCCTGAAACAGAAGATCAACAGGAGGCAAAAAGTGTCTGCTCGAATTAGCCTGTGCGGCATGCTTAGGCTGATCCGGATCGATACTTTACTCAGAGAGTCCACATAGTTGGCTTTCTCAAATATAGCCCATCAGAGTCTTCACACAGCCAATACATTGGAACCATGTCCTTTGTCTGAGTACAGAGAAGGATCTGGTAAGTATGTGCATATGCACAATTCCACTGGAATCTACCCTGTCCTTTTATACGTTATGCGGACCTAACTGCATCTTCTGAAGAAAACCCTTTATGTATATAACTCAACCAGTTGTCTATCAATGTAACTTTAACCCTTTTACCCTTTCACAGAAAAAAACATAATTTTGTAACCGACGACTTTAAACACATCGGAACAAAAATATTGAAAAGCTCAATAAATTAATGTATACATATTGAATAAAATATCTCGAATGATTACACACGTCTAAATACTACTAGGTATACAATTTTTGTTTACAAAAGTTTTATGGCAAATTGAAAGTCTCTTTCGTTCTTTCCGTCGTTTTCTCCACCGTTGTTTCTGATACATGCACGTATATACGAACGTCCATCCATTTATACATTTATAACTCATACCTGTATACGCACAGGCCCTATATCACAATGAACCATAGCTATAACGATACGATTATAGCGCGTAGACAGTAATTGGGCATCTACTAAGCACAAAGCAGCCGAAGGTATCATTCGTTTCGTCATCTTTAGAGAGGTACATATCCCTAAAATATGAGGGGTTTGGTTATATTCTTTAACTCTAAGCTCCGTTTAAATATTACTGATCTAAATGTGGACTGTGATGACACTGACGAGGCTGTTCGAATGCACAATCTCGCCTGAAGCGTCGCTGTCCGCATTCATGTTGAAGAACCCCTTTTTGGTACAGCTTGGTTTGTTGTTGGTCATCTGTCAATCGCGTGACAGTTTGGACAGACCACACTGTCTTTACAAGGAGACGACAAACCTAAGTGGACAATACCGGACATCTGATGTACTTACCACACTCGATACTCATATATCATCATGATGTATGTTGTTGTTAACTTACTTTACATATCAAAACATAAGTTTGTCCCATGTCCAACATTCCTGCCGGGTGACGAAATACCTATGGCATTCCCGAATATCGAATCGAAGCCCAATTTTTGTTTTACCCAATTGTGGCCTTTTAATTCAGTTTTAGTTAAAACATATTTATTTTACATTTATTGCGAAACAAGCTTTACGCTTATTCAGTACTCGCGCCTTTTGATTTGACTATAGCACTTTAGATCCTCATAATTGGGCAATAAACATAGCCTTCCTTTGACTTTATCATACAAGCCCTTTTAAACATAACTGTATCGTTAAAAGTGAAAAAAACCCAAACCATTTCGTTGAAGTGAAACTTAACCGGTTGTCATGAAAACTTAATTAAACATACCGCGTTTTTGCGAATGGTGTTAAGAAAGCTTTAAGTGTCAAGTGTACGCAGGCTGTTAATGTATGTGTATATATGTTTTTAAGTGTCAAGTGTACGCAGGCTGTTAATGTATGTGTATATATGTTTTTTGGTAAAGGCTCTCCGTGTCACTGTGTATTTTACATGTTCTTTTTGTAACATGTAAAACGCCGTCAGTTTGATACCGTACTTGCATATTAACCACAATATAAATGTCAGATAGGCATAAAACAGTAACAAAACTCGACAGAACTAATTTCAATATTTCAAGCAGATTAATACAATAGGGACACTTTGTTAAACTGTTTGCCTGTCTTTCGAAAGAAATGTGTAAACTAGTGATATTCGCTAAAAACGTGAAATCTTCCTTTTCACACCGCTAAAAACGTGAAATCTTCCTTTTCACACCTGGTTTTCAGTTTGTTTTAATGCTGTCCTTCCAAAATTGCAGATCTGACATTTTAATATCGAAGCGTTTTTGAAGAAGAGACCACATATTGTCACACTCTTTAACAGGTTATAGTTGGTGTTTATGTCTTGAACGATAATTAACACAGTCATATTTTAACACAAGATGCACAAAAACAAATTCATATTGAAAGTGGCATTTTTAATGATGTAATGCCAACTCCCTCCAAAAAAAAACAAAAATGTACAATGGACAAAGCTACATTGTTATTCAAGCAGTGAGTAGTTTATTGTTGAGAACCGTACCGACAGACGCAATTATGTTTATGTATATTTGTTAAATGATTATTATTTAGCGTGGTCGGATTCTTTCGAATATTAAACGCGCCTCTTTATTGTGTCACTGATACTTAAGAACATTTCACTGATTTAAGAGGTGATCATTTATGGTATCTCTGACTAATGTACGAGTATAAAAAGTAATTATATCCCTGAATTATGTACGAGTATAATTTTTTGTTATAATCCCAGAAGTATGTACGAGTATAAAAAGAAATGATATCCCTGAATTATGTACGAGAATACAACGTAATGATATCTCCTGATTCTGGCTAATGTACGAGTTTAAACTGTACTTATATCCTGAATTATGTACGAGTATAAAAAGTAATGATATCCCCTGACCATGACTAATGTACGAGTTTAAACAGTACTCATATCCTGAATTATGTACGGGTATAAGAAGTAATGATATCCCTGAATTATGTACGAGCATAAAAAGTAATGATATCCCCTGAATCTGGCTAATGTACGAATATAAAAAGTAATTATTTCCGTGAATTATCATAGTACGAGTATAAAAAGTACTGTTATCCATTGACCCTGACTAATGTACGAGTATGTAAGGAATGATATCCCGGGTATCGGCCGTATGAACAAGTTGAACAAATAAATGATATCCCTGACGTGTATACGAATCTAAAAAGTTATGATATCCCTGACTTATGAACGAGCATAAACAGTAATGCTACCCCTGACTTATGTACGAGTATATAATGTAATAATATCCCTGACTTATATACGAGTATATAGAATAATAATATTCCTGACTTATGTTCGAGTATATAAAGTAATAATATTCCTGACTTATAAATATCCCTGACGTATGTACGAGTTCATAAAGTAATAATATCCCTGACTTATGTACGAGTATAAACAGTACTGCTACTCCTGACTTATGTACGAGCCAAATTAATTATAATGTATCTGACTTATGTAATGTATGCACATTATTGATATCCCTGACTTATGTACGAGTAAAATTAATTATAATTTCTCTGACTTATGTACACGATTCGGTACTTCAACTGTCTCAGATTTACTCGTACGAAACATCCGGATTCGTTTCAATCCGGCAATATTCGGTATTGTTCGGAACTTTCCTAACCATCTCATCATAAAGTCGAAACCACCGCATATCATGACGAAACTACCGCATATAAAGAAGATACTACCGCATATAATAATAGAAGCAAAACGTATATGGAAATCGCATGTACAGCATATAATGTGAGATCTACAGTGTATATAAACGAAAGTACAATATATAATGTGATTTGCACTTCATATAAGGAAAGAAGCACCACACATAAAG